>ML797746.1:26203-38462 GCA_009831015.1 Picea engelmannii
AATTGGGTTTATCTGTCTAAGCTTCTGCCTGAAAGGTTTAATACCATGCTTTAAAGGAATCTTGTGTTCAATAACACAGGTGGCGTAAGTTTTAAGATCATCATAAGACCATGCAAAAACATCTTTATACTATCTGATTAACTCGGCGTATTTATTCTTTATTTGGGCCAGAAGGTACTTTGATATTTTGACCATTTTGGCATCCTCATTAGTTACTACATTACAATCTTCAACTTCTTCAAGTTGAGGTCGCAAGGTAGACTTTAAAGGTATGCCATCCTGGTCAAACAATCTTTCTAAGGGAATCAGGCCTCGGGGAATTTGATTGCTTTTAAGAAAGAGCATGCGGTGATTTTCAATTTAGTCTTGGAACTTCTTTGGATCCTCTCCTTCGTGCATAGTCCAAGTAGGATCGTTCTGGTTTTCCTTATCTATATGGGTTTCAGAAAATTCATCAATAATTTCCAGGAACTATTTGATTTGTTCGTCATCTTCAAACACTTTCCATTGTTGAACATTGTTCAAGATCGAAGTTCTATGTCTCATCTCGATGTGATATTTCAGTTTCAAAACAGTAGGTGGTACGAAGGTCGCGAAAGCCTTGGCCAAGGAATCAACTTGTTGATTTTGCATTCTAGGGATAGAGTGAAGATTAAAGGATGAGAAGAAATTCTCTATAAGATCCCAGGCACAATTTCAGTATGATCTCAACCTTGGATGCTTAGCTTGGTACTTCTTCTTTACATGTTTTACAATGAGCTCTGCATCACCATAAACTATCAGATGTTTTATTTTTAGCTTTCTAGCAGCTTCTAATACTAAGACTAAAGCCTCATATACACAGACGTTGTTTGTATAATCAACTTCCCATTGCAACCTATAAGAGAAAGGAATAACATACTCATCGCCTGGTTCCATGAATAGAACTCCATCTCCTGCCCCTTCACAGGATGAAGTGCTATCGAAGAACATTTCCCACATCCCTTCTCTAATATTTACATTTTTCTTTGAAATATCTAGTTTTTTTTTATTTTCTTCTTCTATACATTCTTTGAAATCATCATCTATGGATAATATACAATTTCCTAAGTCCTGATCAGCAACGTAGTCTGGGTAATTATTGGGATTTTGGGGGTCACTTACAGTGTACGCCAATCTGGATAATATACATTCGAGTGAATTGTCCACCGAAAATTGGGATGGTAGCATAGGTCATATCCAACTGAACCGTCCTCCTAACATGGCACCCCGAGATCTGAATAGAATCATGTCATACTTGGCAGGGACGTCAGCAAAAACCACATCCATAAGGATACTTTTCACATGAATATGAGCCATATTTACAACTATATCTTTAATCATGCCCAGACACTTAACCTTTATTGAATCAAATGAGTACAAAACTTGATAAGGTCTCGTAATTTCAAGGCCTAATTTTTCCATGATAATCTTAGGCATTAAATTATGTGAAGCTCCTGAATCTAACATGCAATTGTGAAGCAAGTGATCATGCACAGTTAATGTAATATAGAAAGGAGCAACAAAATCCTTATTGTTTTCAATATGTGGTCCAAACATGATCGTAGGTTTATCATCCTACAAATTGATAACATCAGCTTGACATTCAGCATCAGAAAAAATTATTTCTTTGGCAATTTGTTTTCTATAGATCGAGTTCCTTGCAAGTTCAACCAGTGACACTGGAATTTTGATTTTATTTAGTTCATTCTCTAAATTGAAACTCACGGTTGGTTTTTCAATTTCCCTGAACTGAAATTCAGCCTCTGTATTATCAGGATTCTTAGTTTGCAATGTTTTCAGCTCAACCTGCTTTATTTGGGAAGCTTTTGTCTCAGTTGACGGTTTAGAAATTGTTTCCTCACTTGCTTTATTTCATGATAAAATATTTTTCGGTGGGATAGTGGTGGAACTTTTTTCTCTTGGCCTTAAGTCATATTTATGTTGGAGTTCGGCCATTATTGAGTCGGTGAGACCTTGATACATAGAGTCCCCTAGATTGTTGATGTTTTCATCATTATTAAACAGGGATTCCAGGTCTAAGGATTTCTCATAATCTTTCTTGGTTAAGTGTGGCTCAAGATCATCACCAGTAAGATTGTTTAAATCTTCCTCTAGCTCCTCATAATCTTGCAACTCATTTCCCTATATGAAATTCTATGTTTTAAACGGGGCTTGAATTTTTTTATCCTCGTTTTTTATTTGTTTTTGTTGTATCTAAGGATTAGGGTTTCTTCTGAATTGATTCCTAACGTATGGATCAGGTTTTTCTTGATCTAATTCCATCCTGGAAATTTTGTTTGATAAATCTTTAACAATTTTGGCCATTTTTTCTTCTGTAGACCTTCCAGATCTAGAGGGCCCTACCTGTTCCTTAAAACATCTAGGTTCTCTTGTTCCCATCTCAACCTTGGTTTTTAACTTTCCAGATGCCATCATATTGGACTCAATTTCTATAGCATCATCTTGCATCCCCACTAAAGTGATGGATCTTCTTTCTCTCAGAAGTAAAGTGAAGACAGAATCAAAATCCCCTGCAAAAGTGACCTTTGCAGCCAATTGAGAGGGTTTAACTTCGGTTGGGATTTTGTGATAAAGTTTATTAAATATTTGGGTAAACTCTAGGACTGATTCGGAAGTTTTCTTTCTTAAGGCTCTGAATTTAGTTAGGTAATATAGATGGTCTTTCTTCTCACCCCACTGCCTTAGGAAGGCATTTTCTAGCTCATCGTATGATCGTACAGAGCCTACTAGGAGCCCTCTGAACCAGGTTCTTACCTTCCCTTCAAAAGTCTGTACTAACAGTATTGAGTACACATCCTCATGCTCAATGCCAAGGATATTAGAAAACTAATCAAAAAATTATATATGTTTTGTTGTTGTTAGATCCCCTTCTCCCGTGAATTTGGAGAGGTTCTTCATGTAATTTATGGGTAATTCATGCAAGACAGTGGGAAGGACTAAGGGGGCATACCTAGCAGCAACCTTGGTGAAGATCCTAGGGGATGGAGCTTTTCCACCATCCCCTTCTCCTTTGGCACCACCAGCACCAACACCTCCAGCACCGGCCATTGAAATCCTAGGAGATGGACTTCGGGGACTAAAAAGGAGATTTTCAAAAACTTTGAAAGACCAAACCAACGACCTTTCGACTACTTCAGGAAAAATATCGTGAGGAGACGGAAGATCTAGGTGAGGGGGAAAAGGGAAACTTGAGTCAGGTTTCTCAAGTTTACTGGATGTAATAATAGGAGCGGTGATTGGGGATGAATCTGGGTATAGATAGTGTTCTTTAGGATTTCGGGAAATAGAAACATTTACTTCGGGAAAGGAAAGAATTGGCAGAGCGTTGATGACAGTGGGGGTTGAAATGGATTAATTGTCCTCAATGTTAAAAGTGTATGTTAGTTCAGTCTCAAATTTTATTTCGGGAATAATTACCTTCAAAGCTTCAAGTTTCACTTAAGTTTTACCTGTTGAGGCTTTAGCAAAATGTACTTGTTTAGAAATTTCTTTAAGAGTTCATTCTTCCACAGGAATTTTAACATTAACTTGCGTAGCTCTAGGTTGATGAACCTTACCTGCCGATGTAGAAGTTTGTCTGAGGTATCCCTTTGGTTTCAACAATTTTTCGGGATCTGACACTGGAGTGGTATACTTTTTGTCTAGGTTTTTTTTGGTATTATTGCGACCGAATGCCAATTTTGTCTATGGTGGAGTCGCCGAGTGAAAAATAAAGTAAACCTTAATCACATATTCAATCTTTTTTCACCATAAAAGACCAAAATTTTCCTTGTCGTTTTCCGAGGGAAAATGGTTTTGTTTCTTCCTCCATGGCAATGACACCAAAAATATGTTGTTTCTGAGATTGATTCTAAGGCTCAAAGAATAATGTCAGGCATTAAAGGTTTTAAATAAAATGATTTATGAGTGTTTTTCTACCTTCAATTTTCTAAGAAATAATCTTTAAATGAAATTGATAATAAGACAATACAAAGGTTGTATCTCGTTATCTGAGTCATAATTATAATATCAAATGATGTAGAAGGAATTACAAAAATGTTAAACAAAGCTAGGTATCAATTGTAGATAAATCTTACCTTGTTAGCAGTAGATGAAAAGTAGAATATGCACCCTTGAAAAGGATATGAAATGTAGTAATTCACATAGATCACGGGTCTTGTTTTACTCATAGTAATAACAGAGGAAAAGTTGTTTACTGAATGAACTCCTGATAAACTATGATCATAGTAGATGTAATACTAAATTGAAATCAATCACTCTCCAAGAATTACAAAAAGAAATTATGAGAAATGGAAACACAAAGGGAACACATAACTCAAATTGAACGAAACTCTGAATCTTTGTCTACACTTGTATTAATACTCAAAAAAGAGTTTCTCTATTACATTCGGCAAGAAGAATCCCTGAATAGATCTTAAATCTATGTATTTATACAAAACTTGTCACAACTCAAAAACCCATTGGACTTCTTACAATATTCAAAATAAAATACATTCGAATAAAAATGACAGTAAGTGAATATTGCAGAAGTTTGCTAGCACTTCCTCTGTCACTTCATCTGCTGGTGATTTTTCTTTCTCTGCTTTAATCTCTAGGATGGGTACACATGTTGTTAAGGATTCCTCAATCATTTGGCTTACTGACTTGGCCATTTGATTTCGTGGCCATCTGTCTCTTTGGGTGAATTCAGTGGGGAAAGAAGTTGTAGTTGAAGTCATGGGGGAATGATCAAATGGATGGCTCAACATTGGCTCATCAGGGATGGATAACGGTTGCAAGGAAGAGTAATCGTTTTTCAAAAGGATGATGGGGAGGCGAGTGTCCAATGAGGAGATAGGATGGGGGGTTGCATGAAAGGGGGTGGTAGGGATAGATGAGGTAAGTGAATGTTGTAGGGTAAAAGGTAGAGAGGGTGGAAGGGGTGAACACTGTGCATGTTTTCTCACTTACTCCTAGCTTCACTTGACTTTCCCAGTTCAATGCATTGGGTGCATCTGTCCATTAATGCTACCAAAAACATTGAAGGATCAATCTTTTCATTTAATTCGAAGGCAAACATCTTTTTCTGTATCTGGGGTAGCTTATCCTAGATCTTGTACACTTCTTGGATAGTAGCCTGAAACTACATGCTTGGATTAACCAACCACTCGTTGATTTTAAGCATATCAATTTGGCTTATCCCTTGGATGGTTGCCTGAGCAGCTTCCTTGTTTCTCTTGGAGTTTTGCTGGTTCATTTCTATCTCGATCTTCCCCATGGCCTCCGAGATATTACTCCCCTCAAACTCAATCAACTTTTTATTCATTGAAGATAATTATTCTAGGAAAGACTCTTTTACAACTATGGAAAGTTTTTTTCCTTCTCTTAGATTTGATTCCCGGACTTTTAGGGCCATTTCGCCTCTTACTTGTTCAGGATGAGAGATAAAGGGAAGATCAGAGGTATTAGCTCTATGCTTCAATATAAGAGCTTCTTGGAACTTAGACTGGGATGAGCAGGCCTCTTTTTCCTTAACATGAATATGTTTCAAGGAAAGGTATACTACCTCATAACATTTATGGATAACATATATCTTTAGGTAGAGTTCTTGTTGGACAACTTCCAGCCTCTCATGGGCTTCTGATGCTTGTGCTTTGAAAGTCGAAATGTCTATCATTATGCTCTTTGTTATAGTCAGCCTAGCCTGTAGTTTCTCAATCAAGTTGTCATGTTGAGTGATCAATCCTTGGCTTGGTTGTGAATTCTGGTAGAGCAACTCAAGGCTATCTCGTAACTGCTTAATCTATTGTTGATCATTAGCCCTGATTTGCTCGAAGTCCTGGTGCATTTTGTTTCTGACATTTTTCTCTGTATTGTATATCTAATTATGTGGTTGTTCTACCAAGAGGCATTTCTGTCATAGTTTCTCGGCCAAATTGTCCAATGACCATTGATTGGCAGTGGAAAAATCCCCTAATGATCCTACAAACTCTTTTGCAAACTCATGAATTTCTTGATATTACCCATCATATACCATTCTTTGCCTCTTGTTGATCACTCCATCCTTGTAGTAAGATTCTCTTTTTATGATATCCTTTCGTTTCTTGCTGAAAATGAATCTGAGGGAGGCACCTCTTCAAGTAAGATGGGAGAAAGATCACCTACAAAAATAAGTTCAGAATTAGGATTTCTGAAGCTGATTTGTAAAGGGATTAGTGATATAATGGGAGAAGCAATCTCTATGGATTGTTGTTGTCCTTTTGTATTTGGGGTGCCAACAGGAGTACTTGGTGTCAAAGGAGGCATAACTTATCCCTACTTTAGGAAATCATTGAGTTGAGCTAGTGCCTGTGGGCTTATCTGGCCTGACAGTGATGTTTTTACTTATTGTGTTAACACTTCTGGGCTCTTTTGGGTTCCCTCAACTCTGTGCTTATCCGAGCACCTTGGTTCAGAACCTACAGGTATAGCTTCCTATGAAGGGGGCGTGGCTATTGACTCCCCTTACAATACCTTCAGTAGACAGTTTCGTCTGTGTTTCTGAAAGCTGAGAAAACCAACTTGTTGATCTGGGGGCAAGGTTTGGAATCTGTCTTGGAATTTCTCATAAGATCTAACCCCCCTGAATATTTCTTCATACGGGGAGTTCTCATGCATATACCAATTCATGTTGAACTGAGCCATATGGTTTTCCACTATCTTGTGTGGATCATGTTTCTTGAACTCGATGTCAACCAATTTGACATCCTCCAAGGTTGCAGCCTCAACTTTATAGTGACCGAAATGCAATAATGTAAACATGCCAACTTGAATAGAGAAAGTCGGCCAAACCTTTTTCTAAGCTACTTTCAGCTCCTTGTTGATGCATCCTACTACTATTCGGTATGCCACTTCTTTGCACACTAGCCTGTCGAGTAAAAATTGTGGGAGAGCACGGAGAGGAACCGAGCAACCAAAAAATCTGATGTAGGAGAAATTCTCCTCAATGAACCAATCTATGAGATTGCCTATGTTTCCCATAATCCTCTCTGAAATCCGGGGAGGTGGGTGATCGTAAATGTCTATATGAACAGGCACTACAACATTGTGACAGATTTCATAAAAGAAATCCTTGGCTTTCTCTTCCCATAGCTTGGAGTGATAAAAATGAATAGGTTCAGAACTGGTCGGAGTCCAATTCTAGTTCATCAAGGGGAAATAGGTCATGAATCAGATGGCATCCATGACATACGTCTACATGTAAAAAGGGGCATGCTTCCCTTTTGATTTCGTTGTTTTACAACTAGCGATTTCTTTGGCCAAAATATGTGACAGTATCTTGGCCCAATTAAAAGTGTACCCCTCGGCCACCTTGTTCATGATGGTCACCCATTCGATTAAGAAATGAGTAGGTACCTTTGTCTCGAATAGGAGACCAAGCATCATGGCCACATAAATCATATGATCATCTAAATATGATGTGGCGTACATACCCTAAGCGTCAGTTCTGAATTTCTCTGGATGCCCCCACCAGGTGTTGATTATATAATGACCGCTCCAGGCGTATTGGACGCATTCTTTTTTCTTGAATTCTAGAAGGAATGTGGCATTGTAAGTGTATTTAGGAGCATGGTAGATTTTATACATTACTTATAGGTTTTATGGTCGAAAAGAACCAATGACGGACTATTGGTGGTTAACAATGCTTATGGTCTGGCTGTTAACATGTTCCAAGGCCTAGCTTACCATATTGTTGTAAGGCATGATTCTCGGTCATGCAGCTATCTTGTGTAGCTTTGACTGTGATATATGTCTAAGCTTAGCTACATAGGAGTCGTCGTCTTCTTCAGAAAAATCTTCTAAATAGTTGATGATCTCACATTATAGGATCTCAAAAAATTGCATCCAAGTTTTAATGGTGTCTATGACTCACGGAGTGGTGTCTGATAGAATGTCTTCATTCAGGTTTGAATCCTTACCCGCTGCATCAAGATTTTTTTCCATTTTTCACGGTGCCATAATCCTCAAAGAAACAGAGTGAGATTACCTATTAGAGGGGAATTTTGTGAGTTCTTCACTGGATAAAAACTACTAATTGTGAATGGTAAAAATGACTTAAAATCCGAAGTGATCTTATTTAAACCAAAATTCATTGATCTTCATATAATCTTACTGATGAAGAATTTATTAATGTTAATGGAAATGACTACCTGGTGATCTGTAATCTTCGTTTGAATCAGTATCCTTAATTGGTCATCAATGCATTCAATACTTTGACGGTTCGCGTTCGAGAGTTTTAGATGTGACAGAGTGGGGAACATCCCAAATTCTGAATCCACGGAAAGGTTAATCTTTGGATAATCATTTTTAAAACCTTAATTAATCATGTTTAAAATGTTTCTTTAACTTCAAGTGTTTCAGGAGTTCGGACTTCGGGAGTTTTTAATATATGCCAAGAGAAACTTCCCAAAAATTGAAACTACGAAGTAATTAATTATTTAGTAATTGATAGAGTCTTAATTAATTGTTCTTAATTTTAAGTATTTTGGAAGTTCGGACTTTGAAGGTTTTCGAATATAGCATAGGGGAAACATTCCAAAATCCGAATTGTGAAGTCATTAATTAACTCTTGATCACGATTAACTTTGTTATTTAAACATTTTGTTTACCCCCTTTTACTTGTTAGGATATTTAGACACTTAGGAGTTAGTTAAGATCTACTTGGTCTAGTGTGTTCTTAGGTAAAAGTGTGTTTCTTTAGTATGCATTTGTATGCATTTATAGTTAGGAAATCTGACAGTCACGATATGTTTCCGACATAGAGTGATCTGACGGTTCATACTCTCCTCTATCTTAACGACCATTGATCTATGGATTAACACCCAATTGGTCCATGATCTCTATTTAAAGAGAATGGAGGGTCATTTTCCAATGATCGATTGTGAGAAACTCTCTTGTAAAATCTCTCTGTAATATTTTTCTTTTGCATTAATAAATTGCTCCAAGTGGTTGCATTGGCTGGGGTCATGGATGTTTCCCCATAGGGGTTTTACCACATGAAAAAAATTGGTGTGTTGATCTTTGATATGGTTATCTGAGTGGTTATTGGAGGTGTTCGTCCTCTGTTGGAATACATGTGTTGTCGAACATGGTATCAGAGCTTGTTTGAAGACTCGCTCCTATTGTAGATAGAGATCGTGAATCTGCTTATATCATCTCCATTTTCTATCATTTTCGTACATTTTTGGGCTGAGAGGATTGTTCCATTATGTCTGGAGCACTCGTTTCAGTCAAGAACACTTTTCATTTCACTCTAAAAGGTTTTTGTTTGCCCAAGATATGGCCATTTCAGTCAAATCCGGAGGTATAAAGCCTGAATACGCATTTTTTTAATTTTTGCAAAGTATCATTTTGGTTTTATTTCTGTTTTGTATTATTTATTTTTGGGTTGCTACTCTTTTAGATCTATGTATGATCTTTTCCCCATGCCCTGTGCGATCTCGAAAAATCAGAAACATATAGGAAAAGGTGCATCTTCTAGGTAAGCTAACTGAGATCAACAAAAGCAACAACAACAACAACAATGTTCTTCCTAAAAAAATACAATATGTTTTGCTAGACCATTTGGTTAAAATTTGCCTTATTAAGTAAGAGGTCTTGAGTTCAAGTCTTTCTTTTGTTTTGAAAAATTTCATGCTCAAATTGTAAAGTCTATTTCACTTCAAGTATAAAAGTGAATCATTATAAGTAGCTTTAATATTTTATTTTAGAGTTATTTATTTTGCATGCAGCTTTTCTTTTATAAAGTAACTTCATTGTAAAAGTGATCATCACTTCTCTTTATAAAAGTGGGTCACTTCATAAAGCAACGTACACTATCACATAGTCCTTTAGTTATTGTTTATGCCTTTTTTTTAAAGGGCATAACTCTCACATCCGAAGTCTGTTTTCAGTGTTGTTTTTTTTTAAACCGCATAACTTTTTGAGATCTTTCCATCCAGATCATCAGTTTCAGTTTTTAAATCTATATTATCTACATATTTAATATAGATTCTACAAGTAATCTCTTGCTTACCAGCACCAACTACTTCCAATGGAAATCTCATATGGAAAATTTATTAAGAAGTAAAGGCTTGTACCGAATTACCTTGGGAAAGGAAAAAAACACCCACTGATGATGATAAGAAATTCAAATGGGCTAATAGGAGTGACAAAGCATGTGGACTAATCGGAATGTCCATCTCTCCTGATTTAAGGTTCCACCTTAAAGAAATTGATGACCCCAATGAAGCTTGGGAAAATATTGAATCTGTGTTTGGTAAACTCAATATTATGCGAGCACAGCAGTTATAAAATCAAGTACTGACCTTAATTCCAAGTGATTTTTCTTGCCTTGGAGACTATCTATCTAAGTTTAAAACACTCATAATTTTATGTGAAGAATGTGAGATAGAAATGGAGGAAGAGTGTTGCATCTATCTTATTCTTTCTAAGCTAGGTAGCTCATATTCTGTGTTTGTATATGTTGGCATAGGGGAAGACCCAGGGTTCAACGCTTCAATAGCACACCAAAACAACCCTAACTACCGGCCCTTTCGGTAACACCTGCGAAGCAGGAGAAGTCTCACCCAAGGTAGAGGTAGGGGAGGTTACAGGACTCAGGCATCTGTAACCAAGCTGGGACACAGATATGTGATAGCAACACTTTGCAGATTATTCTATTAACACTACCAGACGATATTCATTAACTCATTAGCTTTTATTCACATCACAAAATAACCCCTAATATGGATCAGCGCAATAACAACAAAGAGTAATCACTTCAACCACTTAGTACACATCATAGAGTTATATCTAACATTCATTCATAAAGCACAAGTAAAGGACTTAAGAAACACTAGATTTATCCATCATACATAATAACAAAAGCACTAAGCAGATAAATGAGAAACATAACATAGCACAAAGCACACCAAAGACACAAAATATATGTGGTTCACCCCAGTGTGGGGCTACATCCAACAACTGCTTCGTCTTCTTTATTATTCTTCTAAATCTTTCATTCATCTGCTCATGTGCACTAAGCCACGGATCCAAGCTTCGCATAGGACAGGATATCTGTGCACTGAGCGGAAAATCCTCCTTCCCAAAACTAGGTCAAGTCACAAAGCCACTTCTCTATCAAGCACAGAGTCTTACATACACATTTTGTTTCACTAAGCAACCCAAAACACTTGCACTTAGCTACTTTTCTCTTACATCACTTAGCTTCTACCTCTTCTAATTCTACCATGCATTCTTATCTATTTATACTTTTACAATTCCTTACAAAAATGCCTAAACATGGGTAAACCCATGGGTCGACATCCCATAACCCATTACAAAAACCCTAAGGAACCCCTTGTTGGGTCCACATATCTCGTAAAATAAGTGAGATCCATGATCTCATCTCTGCCTCGGCGCTCCATCTTCGACCAGGCTGTCAAAGTCCAAAAGTGGTCCTAACCCGACCAAGTTTTCCTCAAAACTTGGTCGAGGGCCAACAATATCTACCTTTTATGCCATGAGAGAGGCTCTAGGGAAATCTTATCAAAAACCCACTCTTGAGTTCTTTTGTGTTTCTTTGATTAGATAGGAAGATAATGTTATACAACTTGGAGTGGTCAACACTGCAGGTACCTCCAACAAAGCCTAAGTTTCCCAGCAGAAAGATAAACCCAAGTATCTCAAGAAGCAACATCCTCGCTACAATAATAAGCAACATAAGGGTCCCAAACCCACTCAGACAGCTTCAGCTCCTAATGGTGACAAAGGAGCAAAATATAAAAATAAGAATACAAACAGATATTGCAACTTTTTTGATAAAGAAGGTCATGATGAGTCCAAATGTTTCAAGAAGATGGCATCTTTAGAATCAACGATGAAGAAGCGCAAAATTAATATTTATTCGACTTCTTCTTCTTCTTCTTCTCATGGACATGCACTTTTCGCTTCTAGTTTCTCCTTCAATAGAACTTCTACTTCTTCTTCTAATGAGTGGCTTATTGATTCAGTACCATCTTATCATATGGCTAAGGATAAAGACATATTTTCTACTCTAAATGAATCTAACACCAAGAAAATATTTGTTAGTGATGATAGATCTCTTAGTGTTGTAGGATCTGGAACAGTTCAAGTAGATAATGATAATTTCAATGATGTATTATGTGTTCCAAGTCTTTCTTGTAACCTTCTATCAGTATATCAAATCACTCATTCA
>ML797746.1:39261-55367 GCA_009831015.1 Picea engelmannii
TGTAGTTGAAAGTGCTACTACAACCTGTCTTTTTCTCATCCAACTTATTGCTCCTCCAAACAGGTTAAACACATACTCGCTTGTAGATCTCCTACGACCCAAATCTCCAGCCTAGTCTGCATCCAAAAATCCATGTATATCGACCACTCTGTCCAATCCCGATTTTCCTTCGTAGCACAATCCATAGCTAGCAGTGCCACGCAAATACCTGAAAACCCTTTTTATTGTTGTCCAATGCTCCTTCCCTGGTTTTGACATATACCTACTCAAAAATACCACTGCATGTGCAATGTTTGGTCTAGTAAATTCAAAAGTTAAGAACAAATAATGGAGGCGAATATGTGAACAATACTTTTACAAGTTACTGCACTACACAGGGCATCCAGATGCAACACATTGTTCCATATACACCACAATAAAATGGTGTTGTTGAGAGAAAGAACCGCACATTAAAATAAATGGCTAATTGAATGATCCAATCTAAGGGATTAAGTCTAAAGTATTGGGCAGAAGAAATCAACTGTGCAAATTACATAGTCAATCGCACTCCCACAAAGGCTCTTAAAAATATAACACGGGAAGAAGCTTGGATTAAAATTAAACCAGATGTAAGTCACTTCCGTGTATTTGGCAATATAGAATGGGCTCACATTTCTGATGAGAACAGGAAAGCATTACAGCCTAAAAGTGAGAAGTCTATATTTGTTGGTTATTATGAAGATTTCAAAGGTTATATACTTCTTCAACCACATTGTAATGAAATTATTATTAGAAGAGATGTTAAATTTGATGAAAATCTCTTGGCCTGCGAGCCTAATTCAATGATTGTGCCTTCTTTGGCCTGCGAGCCATATTCGATGTTTGTGCCTTCTTCTATTCCTATTATGGTTTCTTCTTCAGATGATGACAGTGAGGATGAAAATCCACCTCTGCCTGCTCACCTTCCTCCAGATGAGTCCTTTGAACCTGAACCAACACCAATTCCAATGTTTCCTAGATGGGTTTGTTCAACACGAGAAGTAGTTGGTGGTCTTTTCGGTGATCCTTCATATCAACGTCAAACATGTTCACAGTTCCAGTGAGCCTCTTCTATTTTGGCTCAATTTTCAGAGACTCGTGATCTAGAGACATTTTCAGAAGCTTCAGGTCATCTAGATTGGGATACAGCAATGAATGAAGAGTATCGTTCTTTAATGGAAAACAATACTTGGGATCTTGTACCTATTCCAAAAGGAAGAAAACTTGTCATATGTAAATGGGTCTACAGAACTAAGTATGCATTAAATGGAAGTGTTGAAATACACAAGGCTCGGTTAGTTTCCAAAGAATTTTCCCAAGTTGAAGGAATTAAATATAATGAAACCTTTGCCCCTATAGCCAAAATGAATTCCATCCGCCTTGTTCTTTCCCTTGTTTCCTCACATAAATGGGAGGTCCATTAGATGGATGTTAAATCTTCCTTCTTGCATGCATATTTGCAAGAAGAAATCTACATGGAACAACCTCCTGGCTATGTCCAAAATGACTCTAGCCTTGTTTTCCGCCTTAATAAATCTCTTTATGGTCTTAAGAAAGCTCCCTAAGCTTGGTATGCCAAAATGGACATCTTTCTTATTGACACTGGATTCTCTAGATTCCATTATGATCCTAATGTCTATACCAAGAAAGTAGGAAGCCATTTCATAATCCTTTTCCTTTATGTTGATGACCTTATCCTTACTGGTAGTGACTCAAAACTTTTAAACCATGTGAAAACCAGCCTTAAGAATAAATTTGAAATGGAAGACTTAGGCTTTTTGCACTATTTCCTTGGCCTCCAAGTTTTGCAAACCAATGAAGGAATTTTTCTTTCCCAGTCTAAGTATGCTTGTGACCTTCTTCCTCGCTTTCACATGGATGATTGTAAACCAGCCCCTTATCCCTTCCAGTCTGAAGTCAAGCTTACTGCCACCTGTACTTTTCTTGAAGTTGATGCCACCTTGTACTGTCAGTTAAGTGGTAGCCTCTTATACTTGACTCATACCCATCCTGATCTTTCCTTTTTTGTTGGTCTTGTTGCTTGGTATATGAAAACACCCCATGAAAGCCATTGGAAAGAAGTTAAAAGGATGCTTCACTATGTTTGTGGTACAGTTCAGTTCAGGGGGCACTCGTTTATTGGTTGGTTTCACTGATTTAGATTGGGACGGCGACCATGATGATCAGAAGTCTACTGCAGGTTATGTTTTCATCCTTGATTGAGGACCTATCACTTGGGCCTGTAAGAAACAACAGTCTATTTCACTTTCTTTAGCAGAAGTGGAGTATCGAGCAGTAGTAAATGGAAGTCAAGAAGCCTTGTGGCTTTGACAGATCCTTTCAGAGTTTGGATTCGAGCAACAACATCTAACCAGCCTTTGGTGCAACAATAGGAGTGTCATCAAGCTCGCCAAAGACCCAGTTCAACATCAGCGCAGAAATCACATCAAGCTACACATGCACTTCATCATAAAGCTCATTCATGATCAAGTTATTGAAGTTCTCTTTTTCCCTACAAAAGATCATGTTGCAGACATTTTCACAAAGTATCTTACAGAAGTGAAGTTTTCCAAACTTCGATCTATGTTAGGAGTTCAGGAAGTTTTCATTAACGAGGGATAGGCTCTAATGCCTCCTTCCTTCTCCTATTGTGTCAACATTTTAAATCCTTCAATCCTATCCCAAGTTGTTCTTAAGGGAGGATGTTAGGATATTTAGACACTTAGGAGTTAGTTAAGATCTACTTGGTCTAATGTATCGTTAGGTAAAAGTGTGTTTATTTAGTATGCATTTGTAGTTAGGAAATATGAAGGTCACGATATGTTCCCAACATAGAGTGATCAGATGGTTCATACACTCCTCAATCTTAACGACCATTGATCTGTGGCTTAACACCTGATTGGTCCATGATCTCTATTTAAATAGCATGGAGGGTCATTTGTCGATGATCGATTGTGAGAAACTCTCTTGTAAAATCTCTCTGTAATCTTTTTATTTTGCATTAATAAACTGCTCCAAGTGGTTGCATTGGCTAGGGCCATGGATGTGTTGATATTTGATCTATTGGAATACTTGTGTTGTCGAACATTACTTTTTTAAATGTTCAATACTTCGACATTTTGATACTTCGGTGATTCGCGAATTCACTCTTTGTTAAATTATCGAAGGGTCATCTCCCACAGTGACGTGGCGTAGATGAAATCATTCTGGATGACGTATCAAGAAAAGAGAGGTGCCATGTGTCACTTGGAAACGTGTGAATCATCCAATGGAAATGTCAAAAATGGGTGCCACGTGTCAACTCAGGAAAGACTTTAAATGTACACGTGTCCTATGACTTGTGTCCTTACATTGTTTAGGAAAATTCGTGAGTGGCAACCTTCAGGTTTCGGAGTTTCAAAGTTTTTATTGTTTAAACTTGTTGGAACATCTGAAGCACAGAGATCTGAAGTGACCGTTAGAGACATACCTCTTTGAAACTCAGGCGTCTCCAGAACTTCGGAGGTTATTAGGATCGTTCGATCAAAATGGAAACTTATCAACGACAGATATTGTATGAGATTTATTATTAACTAACCAGCAATGAATTTGATTTAAAATTAAAATGCCATTTTCCAAGTTTCTGCTTTCTTTGGGTAAAATTGTATTCCTAAGAGGTGAAAAATGTAAATCTCAAAAGTTCAGAATTGTGTGTGTTCCAACATCCCCCATAGAAAAATGGGCTATAATTTGTGCATTCTTGGATTTGGAAGAAATAATAGGTGGAAGATTCATCATATGAATGTGAATACAACCTTCTTGAATGGAGACTTGAAAGAGAACGTATACATGTCTCAACTAGAAGGATTTGATTTGAAATATCAAGAACATAAGGTATGCAAGCTTATCAAGTCTTTGTATGGCCTAGAGAAAGCACCTCGCACATGGTGTGAAAAATTAACTGAGCATATTTTGAAGATAAGTTTCAATCATTTTAATCTCGACGATGAAACTTTGTTTGTCAAGAATGTTGGAAAAATTGTTGTATAAATTTTGGTGTATGTAGATGATATTTTGATTATAGGGAACAATGAATCATATATTGCATCCATAAAGAAATAATTTAAGAATGGTTTTCGGATGACAGACATGGGATATCTTCACTACTACTTGGGTATTGAACTAAGTCAGAATCAAAATAATTTATTCATCTCCCAAAAGAAGTACATAAGAGAAATGTTGAACAAATTTGGCATGGTTGATTGTAATCCTTTATCTACTCTAATGGAGAAAAAAAATAATCTTACATCAAAAGAAGGGAATGAATTTGAGGATATACCTAAATATAGTCATCTTTTGGGGAGTCTTATATACCTTACTACTACTAGAATAGATGTTTCATTTGCAGTTGGGATTCTTTGGAGGTTCATGGAAAAACCTTGTGAAGGACATTGGTTTGTTGTAAAGAGAGTTCTAAGGTACTTGAAAAGAACTCAATACTTTGGGCTCAAATACACCAAGGTGGAATACTTCAAACTAGTTAGACATACATATTCATACTTTGATTGGGATAAGTTGAATGGAGTGTCTACCTCGAGATACCTCATGAGTCTTGGATCAATAGATGCCTCTTGGAGATTAGACAAACAATCTATTCCAATATATTCCACTATAGAATCAAAATATGTGGCTGCTACATAGGAAACAAATGAGATTGTGTGGCTCAGGAAGATACTAGAGGATTTGAAGGAGAAACATGTGAATGATACTCCACTCTTGATTGAAAACACTTTTGAAATCTAGTTGACCAATAATCCTAGATTCCATTATTGAACAAGAACATCAACACTAAGTATCATTTGTTAAATTCCTGAAGGGTCATCTCCCACAGTGGCGTGGCATAGATGACGTCATTCTAGATGGCGTGTCAAGAAAAGAGAGGTGTCACGTGTCACTTGGAAATGTGTGAATCATCCAATGGAAATGTCAAAAATGGGTGCCACGTGTCAACTCAGGAAAGACTTTAAAAGTACACATGTCCTATGACTTGTGTCTTTAAATTGTTTAGGAAAAGTCGTGAGTGACTACCTTCGGCTTTCAGAGTTTCAGAGTTTTTATTGTTTAGACTTGTTGGAACATCCGAAGCGCGGAGATCCGAAGCGACTGTTAGAGACTTACCTCTTTGAAACTCAAGTGGCTCCAGAACTTTGGAGGTTATTAGGATCGTTCAATAAAAAGGGAAACTCATCAACGACAGATATCATGCGAGCTTTATTATTAACTAACCAGCAATGAATTTGATTTAAAATTAAAAGGCCATTTTTCAAGTTTATGCTTTCTTTGGGTAAAATTGTATTCCTAAGAGGTGAAAAATGTAAAGCTCAAAAGTTCATAATTGTGTGTGTTCCAACATCCGCCATAGAAAAATGGGCTATAGTCTATGCATTCTTGGATTTGGCAAAAATAATAGGTGGAAGATTCATCATATGAATGTGAATACAACCTTCTTGAATGGAGACTTGAAAGAGAATGTATACATGTCTCAACCAGAAGGATTTGATTTGAAATATCAAGAACATAAGGTATGCAAGATTATCAAGTCTTTGTATGGCCTAGAGAAAGCACCTCGCACATGGTATGAAAAATTAACTGAGCATATTTTGAAGATCAGTTTTAAGGATTTTAAACTTGATGATGAAACTCTGTTTGTCAAGAAAGTTGGAAAAATTGTTGTATAAATTTTGGTGTATGTAGATGATCTTTTGATTATAGGGAACAATGAAGCATATATTGCATCCATAAAGAAATAATTTAAGAATGGTTTTGAGATGACAGACATGAGATATCTTCACTACTACTTGGGTATTGAAATAAGTCAGATTCAAAAGAATCTATTCATCTCCCAAAAGAAGTACATAAGAGAATTGTTGAACAAATTTGGTATGGCTGATTGTAATCCTCTCTCTACTCTAATGGAGAAAAAATTTAATCTTACATCAAAAGAAGGGAATGAATTTGAGGATATACCTAAATATAGGTAGCTTTTGGGGAGTCTTATATACCTTACTACTACTAGAATAGATGTTTCATTTGCAGTTGGGACTCTTTCGAGGTTCATGAAAAAACCTTGTGAAGGACATTGGTTTGTTGTAAAGAGAGTTCTAAGGTACTTGAAAGGAACTCAAGACTTTGGGCTCAAATACACTAAGGTGGAATACTTCAAACTAGTTGGACATACATGTTTATACTTTGATGGGGATAAGTTGAATGGAGTGTCTACTTCAAGATACCTCATGAGTCTTTGATCAATAGCTACCTCTTGGAGATTAGACAAACAATCTATTCCAATATAGTCCACTATAGAATCAAAATATGTGGCTGCTACATAGGAAACAAAGGAGATTGTGTGGATCAGGAAGATACTAGAGGATTTGAAGGAGAAACATGTGAATGATACTCCACTCTTGATTGAAAACACTTTTTAAATCTAGTTGACCAATAATCCTAGATTCCATTATTGAACAAGAACATCAACACTAAGTATCATTTGATTCAACATCATGTAGAGGCCAAGACAATTCAATTGATACATTGTTCCACAAGTGAGAAAATTGCAAACATTTTCACCAAAGCGCTTGGAAGAGAGAAGTTTGAAAAGATCGAAAAGATTATTGGACTTATAAACACCCCTTTGAATTAAGGGGGGAATGTTAGATACCTAATCCTTTGGATTATGGAACTTTGTAATTATTATTGTAAATATTATTTAGGAGAAATATGAAGAATCATAGGTGAATAGGAAGAGTAATTCGGACCTCTTGGAAGATTAAACCAAAGGTCACTTTAGATTGTATTAATGAATGTCTCACTTTAATGCAAATCAAATCAATATGTGGAGTTATTAATCCCTATCTCAGCATAGTGGAGCTGCTCATGAGAGTAAAATTTAGGGATTTTCCAATAAAACCTTCCTCTAGTTTAGTTGTCGACAAACCAAAATGATTGCAAAATGAAATATCAAACTCCCCATGGGAGACCAAGGTCGAGTCATTAGTATTAGTACCTTCGTAGTGTTGAGTAAATGCTCCAAATATTTATTCCAATGGATTGATGGGCCAATATTTACAAGTTCCTTTCTATCATGTTCTTTAGTTAGTGTGATTGATGTAGCATTAATGCCCTCCTTATGCAAGGATTTTCCAAGGGTCATAACTTTTGACTCGGTTATCCATTTGGATTTAAATTTTATAGGGAATTGTGTCTCGAAGAGTTCACTTCCATGCCAATATGATCCTTCAAATAGGACATCATTTTGACACTTTTTTAGGGCCAAATTCCTTCATGTAAGGCCTCAAATTGGGGTTTTAGTGTTTTTACGGGAATTTTTAAATTTTTAGTTATCAATTATATCTTAGTTTATGAACTTAATCAGAAAATCGAGTTGAAAAATAGTGTCGCTCTAATTATGTCTTAGTTATTGGTCAGTTTAGAGTCATGCGAGAATTTCCTAAAATTAGTTGTTTTTCTAAAATTAGTTGTTTTTGAAAATCTCAGATAGTAGTTATAAGGGGTTGAACTTCCATTGCAATAGCTAGGATGGAGAAGGAATAAAAGAGAGTTATTTTCCATTCTTGTGTGTTTTCATGGTTTTTATATCTTATGAATGGATCCAAGTTTATTGGTTACATCATCTAGTATCAGAGAAAGAATATGGTTGGGAGAGGAAGAGGAAGAGTAGGGTATCTTGCTCAAATGAGCAAAGATATGAAAAACCTCCAAAGGCAAGTAGAATATCTTACAAATGTGTTGGATAGTTAGAGAATAATACAAAGAGAAGTGTATGATGAGGGGACAATCCAAGGAGATGTATATCATCATATAGAACATGAAGAAGAACAATTAGATCCCATGACTTTTGAATAAAGGATTATCAGGGCTCTAGAATGGAGAAATGATAGGATCAAGATGGAAGTTTCAGAATATGCAAGGAATCTTAAACCTGAGGAGTTAATAGATTGGTTGAATGCCATGGATTTTTTTTTTTAATGGAAGCCTATGCCAGAGGAAAATAAGGTGAAATTTCCATGCACAAGGTTGAAGGTTCACGCCACGATATGGTGGGATCATGTGAAGAAAGACAGAGAAAAAAAGGAAAAGACAAAATTAGGACCTAGAGAAAGATGGAAAAAAAATTGCGAGATATTTTTTTTCCTCTGACTATGCCCATACCCTTTTTCGTAGATTTTATAACTTGAAGAAAAAAAATTCCACCGTGGAGGAACTCACAAACAAGTTTTATCAGTAGTCCATTTGTGTGGATCATCAGGAAACTGATGAGAAATTGGTTGCAAGGTATGTGAATTGTTTAAAATTTTATATTCAAGATGAACTGAGCATGCGTAAGGTTCACAACATGGAAGAGGAATACCAATTATCCATAAAGGCCGAGGAAAAGAAAAAACAACAATTTTCTCGAAGGAATAGAGGAGCAAGGAGGGGTACATCGTATGCCTCACGGGGTGATTTTAACTATAACAGAGGCAAATCATCCCAAGGAGCCAAGAAAGCAGAAGGTACTCGACAAGGTAACCTGAATCAACAATGAGGAAGAGGATTTTAGAGGGGTAGATATTACAATGGTGTCAGAGGAGGACCTTATGTGTGTTTCAGGTGTGGTGTAGAGGGTCATCGAGCATTTGAATGCCCAAATTATAACATGCAAGAGACGAAGCAAGGAAAACAACGCATTTTGAACTTGGTCCAAGATGAGAATGAAGAATAAGGATATGAATATGAAGTCTCTCCTGATATGGGGGAGAGTCTCATGATACAGAGGTCAATGGTGATTCCCAAAAAATAGAAAAGGCAGAGTAGCGACAATGAATATTCTTAGCTTCGGATAAATATTTTTCGAACCAGATGCACTTCTGGTGGAAAGGTATGTCAAGTTGTTGTTGATAGTGGTAGTTGTGAGAATATGGTTTCCAAAGATATGGTATATAAGTTGAAATTACGCTATGAAACACATCCCCATCCTTACTGAATTGCATGGTTCAAAAGGGGAATGAAGTCACCATTAATAAAAGATGTTTGATCAAGTTTTCCATAGGTAAGACTTATAAATATGAAGTATGGTGTGATTTTATTTTGATAGATGCGTGTCATATGTTATTGGGGAGGCCTTGGAAATATGACAGAAAAGTCATGCATGATGGAGGAAAGAATACCTACACCTTTCGGAAGGATGGATCGAAAGTCGTCTAATTGCCCATTAAGGAAAAACTGAGAATGTGTTATCAGGAAGAGACTTTGTTAAGGAAATAGAGACAACATGATTATGCTATGCATTAATAGCACAAAAGGGAGTTGTGGAAGACGTACCAACTCCTACTAAAGTGGAAAAGTTACTAGAAGAACAAGTTGATGTTATCCCTAATGAACTACCTGAAGGTCTTCCACCAAAGAGGGATATTCAACATCACATTGATCTAATTCCATGATCATATTTACCTAATCATGCATCCTATAGGATGAGTCCTACACGAGATGTAGAGCTCAATCGGCAAGTGACAAAAATTAGAAAGAAAGGTTTGGTAAGAGAAAGCATGAGTCCCTGTGTTGTACCAACATTGTTGACTCCCAAAAAGGATAATACATGGAGGATGTGCACAGATATCAGAGAAATCAATAAAATTACCATCAAATATCGGTTTCATATACCGTGCTTGGAAGACATGATGGATGTGCTAGTCGGAGTTAAATATTTGAGTAATATTGATTTGCGAAGTGGATACCACCAGATCCAGATTATTGAAGGGGATGAATGGAAAAATGCCTTCAGGACCATGTATGCACTATATGAATGGATGGTGATGCCATTCAGGTTGTCCAATGCACCTAGTAATTTCATGCGGTTGATGAATATTATGCTTCGACCTTATATTGGTAAGTTTGTTGTCATTTATTTTGATGACATCCTAGTTTTCAGTAACAACAAAGAAGATCACTTGAAACATTTAAAAATTGCATTGGATGCATTGAGAAAACATCAAATTTATGCAAACATGAACAAATGTAGGTTCCTGCAAGAGAGTTTGGTATTTTTGGGTTTTTTCATCTCAGCAGAAGGAGTCAAGATGGATTCAGAGAAGGTCAAGGAAATTTTGGAGTGGCCTAGTCCTAGGAGCATAACAAAGGTAAGATGTTTTATGGGCTAGCTATCTTTTACCAAAAATTTGTTCAAAATTTTAGCAGTATTGTAGCACCCATAACAAATTGCACCAAAGGAAAGACATTCATGTGGATCAATGAAGCTGAGGAAAGTTTTAAGTTTATAAATAAGAAGGTAATTGAGGCACCCATATTAGCCTTACCAGATTTTGATAAAGTGTTTGAGGTAGACTGTGATGCTTCACATGTAGGCATTGGAGTTGTAGTTAGCCAAGCAGGTAGACCAATTGCATTCTTTAGTGAAAATTTGAATGAGGTAAGAAAGAACTACTCCACATATGATGTAGAATTTTATGCAATTGTGCAAGCATTGCGACATTGGAGGCATTATTTAGTGACGAAAGAGATTGTGTTATTTACCGATCACATTGCATTAAAATATGTAAACACCCAAAATAAATTGAACAATAGACATGAAAAATGGGTCTCTTTCTTACAAGGCTACACCTTTGTTTTGAAGCACAAATCAGGAAGACAGAATCGAGTTGTAGATGCTTTGAGTCGGTGCACTATTATTTTGAAAACCATGGAAAATCAAGTAATTGGGTTCTCTTCATTAAAGGATCTCTATGTGTTTGATAATGGTTTGGGGAGATTGTGGAAAAGATGAAGAATGTAACCACTAGGAACATGGATCTTAATCAGGGTGAATATTTTATGCAAGATGGCTACCTATTCAAAAGAAAACAACTATGCATTCCAATTGGTTCAATCAGAGAAAACATTATCAGAGACCTTTACAGTAGTGGTTTGGTAGGACATTTCGGAAAGGATAAAATACTAGCCTTAATTAAATATAAGTATCACTAGCCGAAGATGAAAAAAGATATAACCAGGTATGTGGCACGGTGTAGGATTTTCCAAATAGCAAAAGGACACTCACAGAACACATGGTTGTATATGCCATTACCAGTTCCCACAGGCCCATGGACAGATCTGAGCATGGATTTTGTGTTGGGGCTCCCAAACACACACAGAGGTAATGATTCTATTTTTGTGTTTGTTGATAGATTCTCTAAAATGGCTCATTTCATTGCTTGCAAGAAAACTAGTGATGCATCGAGGGTGGCAGGATTGGTTTTTTTAGAAGTTGTTAGATTGCATGGGGTTCCAAAGAATATTGCCTCTAATAGAGATACTTGGTTCTTGGGTCATTTTTGGAAGAATTTATGGAAGAAACTGTAATATTCCTCGGCCAAACCCAAATGCAAGTGTAATACAAGTATATTTAAGCCAGTGAGTTGTTTAGACATCATTTTTGTAATACACCTTTCATGGCATGATGCACGCATATACTGCGCAGTAAAGTGATGTAGTGTGCACATTTCTAGATACCACGCGCAGTAACTAAAGTGTGTGCAACCTTGAGGACAGCGGATACCGTGCATAGTAACTAAAGTGTGCGCAATATTAAGGTCAGTGAACCTTTATGTATATGATATGCATTATAGGCTGGTGAGCCAGTATTATAAGCCGGAATGCTCATGTTTTAGAATTAGGCTAGCCAGCACACCTATTTTGTATATGTCTCATGATTAATATAAAATACATCATTGTGCGCAGACCGACCATGATAAAAGAGAAGGGGCACTAGATTCCACCAGTTAGGGAAAGGGGAGGGCCAAAATCTAAGGAAAAGGATAAGCAAGAGAGCTTAAGCCAAAAAGGAATATTAGATTAATATTTCTTAGAACATAAAGTATGGATAATTATTTTATCCTAAGTCCTACAGAAGGGGACAAGTGTATCAGAGCAGCTTCCAACATGACAAGTTTCAAGTTGGAGACATGCATACTTATTTTCGAGACTTAGTACCTTAGGGGGGGATATTACCATTTTTCCTTGGAGCATAGAACCATTATGGGGGGGAAATCATCATCTCTACCATAAATCCATGACCATTTTCTTTACACAGTCATCAAGCTATCCTGGTACTTTCCTATCACTGTACATGAACCTGTTTTCGTAGCCATCTTCCGGTTGGTGTACTTGTCAACTTGGGAGCAGGATTGAAGAGGCGAGTTGTCAGGCCCGTGATCAATTCTCTATGTGAGAGAATTGTTAGGGATTGATTTCCTGAAGGTGCTAAACCACAGCTGCAGTGCTCTGAGACTTCTAGTCTGGCATGTTGCTAAAGCCCTGGAAGGGAAGTGGGGCAGCTAAAGGACTGTTGAGCAGAGAAGGGGGACACTTCCTTGGGTGGGACAGGCATGTGGGGAATGAGAGGTTGTAGGTTTTCGGTTGAGTGAGCACCGAGATGGAGTCTTTCCTGTTGACCGTGAACCCTTAACCTGGTTAGGAACCCCTTACCCGGGTGGAGTCTAGTCCCAGCTCGGGGGTGACTCACTGTTGAGTGTGATGAACAGTGTAGTCTAAGGCTGGGAGGTTCGTGGATGGTCTACACGTAGTTGGTGACATTTTTACCAAGATAAGTATCAGTTCCGTCATGAATATACATGCTGCATTGTTATTTATGTGTTAATTTATGGGTTTTATTGCATGTGTGAGCATATTTGTCTGTATGTTTAAGTGTATACCCCTGTGTATGCCGCATGTATGTGTTTACTGTTAATACAACCTGAAAATCGTATATTCACATAATGCAACTGTTTGTTTATTTTTTATATGTGAAGCTTCCGCTAGAGAGTTTTATGTATATGTTTAATTGCATGCAGTTTAGTATGTATGTATGCATGTGTGTGTATACACATAACTAAAAAGAAAATTATGTGACATACCTCAGTTGGATACTGGGTTGTTACCTTATGTTGTCAGAACTAAGTTAAGTGTATGAGTAGTGACATTCCCCGGCATGTTGGTGGTCGGGGAGGTGCGTTACAGTATGGTATCAGAGTGTCATTTTTTGACATTGAGCCTGAATGGGCCAAACAAGTCGAATGGAGACAAGATTATAATATGGTATACAGTATATTTGCGTTCATGTAAATTGAACCACCGCACGGAAGAATAATATGTAGGGATGCGTGCACTAAATTTAGCATTGTACGGAGTGCATACACATAGTAAGGGTGCACGTAGTGTGCACAGTATGGTAACACACAGTGAAGTTTGATTGGTGCGCACACAGTATGAGTATGAGTTGTATCGCTACAGTGCAGGCAAGGGTGCACGTAGGTGATTGTGCATGGTAGCAACAGAGTATTCGATGGGGCATACAGATTATTGTGCGTGGTAAGGCATAGTGAACTTTAGCACAGTGCAATGCATAGAGCGAAATGCATGTAGAATATCCGAGTGTGATACAGAAACAGTGCGCAGTGGATATTGGTGTGCAACGCAGAAGTAGTACGCGCAAGTTATTGGCACGATGAAGAGGAAATGTATAGCGGATACAGGTGCGTGGAAGCATGAAATTACCTTATAAAGTCGCTTTGCACGATAAATAAAGGTACACAAGATGAATTTTATGCACGCAAAATCGTCTGAAAGGCTAATTAAGATGACGAACCTGAGTTTAATAGAAAATTTACATAGTATTCAAAGAAAGAGGAATACACAACTGCATTGAAGTATTATTTAACATGAGTCAAGCGAGTGAGATGAATTCTGAGTTTTATTTAGACAGTTGAAAGTGAAATATAAGTTACAAGAAGATGAATAATATTAAAGGAAACAAGATTCATTTCACCATCAGTTGGAATATTGTCCTAAGAAGTACAAAATCCTCTACTGTTCTTATATATTCATTTAAAATCTGAAATTACAAAAAGGGGATGATTCAAATAGTAGTTTCCCTATTTAGAGAGATTGTACAAGAACAGGTCTATCATCTCTAGAGATTCCTTGCCTCTGCTACCATCTGTCCAAAAATCGTTGAAATATACTCAATTGTATTTGAGGGCTCATTTCAGCTTAGCTAGATCCTTCTTAAAAGAATCTAACTAGACCGGTTGATTCTCTCCAACACTTTCAGCAGCTCCAACGATGGGTTCTTTCTTCTGTCTCTTGCTTCATTTCTTCTTAGCACCTGGTTTGTTGATAACCAGATCTCGCATGATTGGATTTAGCCTGATTTCCAATCTAGAATTAGTAACAGTTGTGTGGGCACCAAAATAATTTTGCAGAGATGAGAAGCTCAAACCAGTTTGGAGACTGCTCGTTGATGTATAAGATGATGCTTCCATACCCGAGAGTAGGCTATTATAGAAACCTCAATCATGAATCACTGGTAGACTTGCACACAAGTACGATGGGTGCCGTGCTCGGCTAATCCATTTCAAATGATTAAACTTTTTGAGTTCATTACATGGCGACGTTCACCTAACTTCAAATGGTTGTGATATATCGAGTGAATGAGATGGAGTGATCTGACTAGCCATCACCCATCCCATGAATGGTGGATTTGACATATTGAAGCACGTGACATCGGAATTTATGCAAAAGCGGTTTCGTCAAACCTCCTTTCGCCCGATGTATCTCTGTGCGATGATGTAGTTCTTGCTAAGTTCTCAAAACTTGAGTCTTGTCTAAGAATCGTCATGGTGGCAACACCAAGAAATCAGAGGAGATAATTCTGATATATTTATGGAGCCTAAATAGTTCATATTTCTCATGGATTATTGATTTAGTTAACCTAATAAGTTTTAATGGATGCACATTTTGCATAATTAACAACAACTAGATCAAATCAGATCAGTATTGAATCCATATGAATGGAAGAGACACAGATAAATTACAATCAACAAGATGAGAGCAAAGGGATGAATGTCCATTTGGACATTAAAGGAACAAACTCCAATGGACATGGAGAGGAAAGGGATGAAAACCTAAATATGGTAGAGACCATTAAAAATTTGCAAAAGGATGTCCAAAGCCATAAAGATGATAATGAAAGGCTTATGAGAGCCAAAGAGCAGAAGGATGACTTCAACATGAAGTTATTGCAAAGTCTGAACATAATAGAAAAGAAATTGGAAAAAGAAAGTGACTCAAGCAAATCTATAAGTCACAAACATTCGGATGAGAAAAAGAAGTCAGGAAATGTTAGCAGACACCACCATCACTCCCCGAAGCATTCCAATAAAAGAGCAGGTAGCAACATAATTCCATCCCCTTTCAGACAGCGTAAGAGGTATGGGTTGGATGAACTACGAGGAGAAATGAACAAAATCAAACCTCCTACATTTGATGGTGAGCACAAGAAGGATGAAGATGCAGAAACATGGTTGGTGGGCATGAGAAAGTATTTTCAGTTACACAATTATTCTTCTCATGCAAAGGTTAGAATTTCCATCTATCAACTCAAAGGAAAGGCATCCATGTGGTGGAATCAGCTTGTGCAGGTACATCACATTGAAGAGAAGAGTTTTACTTGGAGGGAATTTAAGAGGTATTTTGAGAAGAAATACTTGACTAAGAGATATTATGACAAGAAAATAAAATAGTTCTTTGAACTCAAGCTTGGAAGCATGACCATAGATGAATATGAAATAAGATTCCTAGAACTGTTGAAGTACGTCTCCTTCATCAAGGATGAGACAGTTAAAATTCAAAGGTATTTGAGTGGATTTTCATCGTTCATCAGTGACAAAATACAATATGATGATCCCAAGACATTGGAAGAGACCATAAGGCGAGCTAAATGTCTATATGATCAGCAGAAAGTAAGGCCAACTTTCCAAAAATCTTGGGAAGACAAAAAGAAGTTCAAGGTGGATCAGAGGAAGAAAGGATTTAAACCACCATTCTTTAGAAATAGTCCACATGGACCACAAACTCCTAAAGAGCCCAAAACAATAGAGGCAGAAGGCCAAAGGCCAAGGCAGCCACCTATTCAATGTTGTGGTTGTAAAGGAGATCATAGATTCAAAGATTGTCCTCACAGAGGTGAAAAATGAAGGACTGTTTACAATGTATAG
>ML797746.1:58119-133681 GCA_009831015.1 Picea engelmannii
AATGGAAGTGGGAAGTGGTGACAATGGATTTTATCATGGGATTGCCCAAAACAGGCAAGCTACATGATTCGATTATGGTGGTGGTGGAAAAGCTTACAAAAGCGACCCATTTTATTCCACTAAGAACTACTCACAAGGCAGCAGATGTCGTTGATATTTTCATGAAGGAAGTGGCACGATTGCATGGAATTCCTAAAACGATTGTGTCTGACAGAGACCCGAAATTCACCTCAAATTTCTGGAAAGGATTGTTCAAAGGATTTGGGATGAATCTGAACTTTAGTACAGCTTACCATCCTGAGTCTGATGGATAGACAGAGAAGGTGAATAGAGTGATAGAATATATGTTGAGAATGTATGTAATGGATAAACCATCCAAATGGGAAGACTACCTACGTTTAGTAGAATTCGCTTACAACAATGGGTATCAGACATCATTGAAGATGAGCCCATTTGAAGCACTTTACGGAAAAAGGTGCAATACACCAGTGAGTTGGGATAACCCAGCTGATAGAACAGTAGTCGGGCCAGAGTTGCTCAAGGAGATGGAGGACCAAATGTTAAAAATTAAGCAGAATTTGAAAGCTGCTCAAGACAGACAGAAAAGTTATGCTGATAAAAATAGAATCCACAGAGAATTCAAAGTAGGTGATCATGTTTTCCTGAAGGTGAAATCTAATAGGAGTTCCCTGAAGCTGGGAAGATGTGTCAAGTTTTCAGCTAGATTTTGTGGACCATTTGAAATTCTAGAGAGGATTGGTCCAGTTTCTTATATGATTGCATTGCCTGCATCTATGTATGTTCATAATGTATTCCATGTATCATTGATAAAGAAATACATACCTGATGTTAATCATGTTGTTGATTGGAATGTTAATCAGGTGGAGCAAGAAGGTGATTTCCAAGTGCATCCGATGCACATTTTGGACCGGAAAATCAAACAACTCCATAATCGAGCCATAGAGCTTGTAAAGGTCCAATGGACCTGGTACGGACCTGAAGACGCTACTTGGGAGCATGAGGATGCAATGCGGGTAGAATACCCACATCTTTTTGAAAAAAAATTGAAAATTTTGTTGTATATGGGTACATGATGCACTGAGGACAGTGCATAAATAAGGGGAGGGGATTGTAATATTCCTCGATCGAACTCAAATGCAAGTGTAATCCAAGTATATTTAAGCTAGTGAGTTGTTTAGACATCATTTTTGTAATACACCTTTCATGGCATGGTGTGCACATCTACTGCGCAGTAAAGTGATGTAGTGTGCACATTTCTAGATACCGCGCGTAGTAACTAAAGTGCACACAACCTTGAGGGCAGCGGATACTGCGTGCAGTAACTAAAGTGCGTGCAATATTAAAGTCAGTGAAACTTTTTGTTCATGATATGCATTATAGGCTAGTGAGCCAGTATTATAAGCCGAAATGCTTATGTTTTAGAATTAGGTCAAAGTGCCTAGATGTTAAAGGCCAGTGCGCCTATTTTGTATATGTCTCGTGATTAATATAAAATACATCGTTGCGCGCAAACCGACCACGATAAAAGAGAAGGGGGACTAGATTCCACCAGTTAGGGAAAGGGGAGGGCCAAAATCTAAGGAAAGGGCTAAGCGAGAGAGCTTAAGCCAAAAAGAAATATTAAATTAATATTTCTTAGAACATAAAGTATGGATAATTATTTTATCCTAAGTCCTAAAGAAGGGGACAAGTGTATCAAAGCAGCGTCCAACATGACAAGTGTCAAGTTGGAGACATGCATACTTATTGCCGAGACTTAGTACCTTAGGGGAGGATCTTACCATTTTTCCTTGGAGCAGAGAACCATTATGGGGGCGAAATCATCATCTCCACCATAAATCCATGACCATTTTCTTTGCACAGTCATCAAGCTATCCTAGTACTTTCCTATCACTGTGCATGAACCTGTTTTCGTAGCCATCTTCCAGTTGGTGTACCTTTCAGCTTGGGAGTGGGATTGAAGAGGCGGGTTGTCAGGCCCGTGAGCAATTCTCTGAATGAGAGAATTGTTCAGGATCGATTTCCTGAAGGTTCTAAACCACAGCTACAATGCTCTGAGACTTCTGGTCTGGCTTGTTGCTGAAGCCCTGGAAGGGAAGTGGGGCAGTCGAAGGACTATTGAGCAGAGAAGGGGCACACTTCCTTGGGTGGGACAGGCATGTGGGGAATGAGAGGTTGTAGGCTATTGTTTGAGTGAGCACCGAGATGGAGTCTTTCCTATTGACCGTGAACCCTTAACCTGGTTAGGAACCCCTTACCCGAGTGGAGTCTAGTCCCAGCTCGGGGGTGACTCACTGTTGAGTGTGATGAACAATGTAGTCTAAGGTTGGGAGGTTCATGGACGGTCTGCACGCAGTTGGTGACATTTTTACCAAGATAAGTATCAGTTCTGTGATGAATATACATGTTGCATTGTTATTTATGTGTTAATTTATGGGTTTTATTGCATGTGTGAGCATATTTATCTGTATGTTTAAGGGTATACCCCTGTGTACGCCGCATGTCTGTGTTTACTGTTAATACGCCTGAAAATCATATAATCACAAAATGCAACTGTTTGTTTATGTTTTATATGTGAAGCTTCTGTTAGAGCATTTTATGTATATATTTAATTTCATGCAGTTCAGTATGTATGTATGTCTGTGTGTGTATATACGTAACTAAAAAGAAAAATTATGTGACATACCTCAGTTGGATACTGGGTTGGTACCTTATGTTGTCAAAACTAAGTTAAGTGTCTGAGTAGTGACGTTCCCCGGCCTGTTGGTGGCCGGGGAGGTGCGTTACAAAAACAGGGACTCAATTACAATTCAACAGTTCCTATCACCCCCAAACAGATGGGAAACTGAGGTAGTAAATCAAAGCTTGGGAAACTCGTTACGAAGCATTGTTGGAGAGGATCCCAAGTAGTGGGATTTGGCTTTACCTCAAGTAGAATTTACCTACAATAGTTTAGTGAATAGATCTACAGGTAAATCTCCATTTCAGGTTGTTTGCAATAGAAATCCTATGAGTATCCTATATTTGGTGCAACTAACACTTGGGAATAGGATCAATAATGATGGGGAAGCATTTGCAGGACACATTCAACAGTTACAACAACATGTGAGACAACAATTGCAGGACAATAATGAACAAAACATAATTATAAAATATGCTCATCGATGATACCAAGTATTCAATAAAGGTGATTTGTTTATGGTTTATTTACAAAAAGAACGGTTTCCTAGAGGAACCTACCACAAATTGAAGTATAAGAAAATTGGTCCTTGCAAGATTCTCAAGAAAATCAACGACAATTCTTATAAGGTCAATTTACCACCTGATCTCGATATCTCCCCTGTGTTTAACTCTTTTTATTTGTATTTCTTCCATGGGGATGATATGGGTGATGACAGTGAGGCAGAGGTGGATTGGAAACAGGCCATTTCGAGAAAGAAAAAGGAAAATATTGTGCATATTTTAGATAAGAAGACCCTTCATATTCAGCAAGGCCAATACAACCAATATTTGGTCTAGTGGGAAGGCGTAACACAAATAGAGAGTACATGGATTACAAAGGGGGACTTGCCAAACCTAGATCCCAGTAAGTGGCAACAGTTTGAAGACTGTAACTTGCAGGCGATGCATTCTTTTCAATTAGAGAAGAATGATGCAGGGCTTTTCCGAGGGTCATAGCTTTTGACTCAGTTATCCATTTGGGATGAAATTTTACAGGGAATTGTGTCTCAAAGAGTTCACTGCCGTGTCAATATGATCATTCAGATCAAACATTGTTTGAACACTTTTCTGGGGCCAAATTCCTTCATATAAGGCCTCAAATTGGGGTTTTAGTGTTTTTAGAGGAATTTTAAATTTTTAATTATCAGTTATCTCTTAGTTTATGAACTTAATCAGAAAAGAGAGTTGAAAAATAGTGTCTCTCTAGTTAACTCTTAGTTATTGGTCAATTTTAGAGTCATGCGAGAATTTCCTAAAATTAGTTGTTTTTCTAAAATTAGTTGTTTTCGGAAATCTCATATAGTATTTATAAGGGGTTGAACTTCCATTGTAATAATTAGGATGAAGAAGGAATAAAAGAGAGTTATTTTCCATTCTCATGTGTTTGCATGATTTTTAGATCTTGTGAATGAATCCAAGTTTATTGGTTACATCACCTCCAGGAAACCATCATCGCAACCCTGCACCCTCACCTTCAGCTTGTATTCCACCCTAAAATCAATATTGAATAGATCTTGTGTCATCTCACCAAGTATATTCAACATTTCCTCCTCCAATGGTTGCTCCCCTATGGGGTACGTCCTCCCTTCACTCGTACATGTTTCATGTGTATGGATAATCAAGCTGATCCAAATTGATTGGCCCTCCAATGGCTCAACTAAGTAATCCAAACTTTTCTCTTCCATTTCCAACTCCAATTCAATGTCCTCTACCCTATGAAAACCTGATATTTCCTTAGCTCGATATCGGTGAGAACCATATTCTACTCTTATAGAAAACCTCATCCATATCCCACCCCCAACACAATCAATTGATCTCCCACTTTAAATTAGGTCATGCTCAAGCTTGTTCAAGGGCTATCATAAATGAATTTGACAACTAAAATGTTTCAACTTAACTTCCTCAAGAACTCATACTTAGAAACCAAAATTACTCAAGTTGGTCTCCTTAGTAGATCCTTCTAAAACACCAAACTCCAGTAATAACGTAGTTTATGATATGCTTGAAAAGTTATCATGTCAAATTTAACGTCTGTATCTCTCAATTTCAGAAACAATATCTTGATAAACCATTAATTGAGTATTAATGTAAATAGATTTAAATTTCAATAAAGGTGACACTGATTAGCCACTAAATGTGCATTATTTGAGATCAAACAACATATTTAAATCTTAAAGGTGAAGTCATTTGCATCAAATTCTACCTAGCAAAGAGATCGATCCATATCATTGATTGTCAACCATCAAACACTTGCTAGAATCTATTAGAACGACAATTTCTATGCATTTATGTGGCTTTCAAAGCTAAAACCCTCACCAACACTTACAATAACCACGGTAGAAAGCTTTAACAAATCTATCACATTTTAAACATAAAATCTTTAGGACATTAAATTAAATAACAATGAAAATATGAAATTATCATAAATTTTATATTTAATAAATAAAAATAAATATCAACTTTTAATATTTATTGAAATATTTTATAAATATTAATCTTATTAAAATTTAATATTAAATACCTAATTTAAAATTAATTTGAAAAATAAATTAACAATTTAAAAAACATTATTTTTATTAAAAATATATATTTAATATTAAATATCTAATTTAAAATTAATTTAAAAAATAAATTAACAATTTAAAAAATATTATTTTTATTAAAAAATATATTTTAATAATTAATTTTCAAATACAAAATTTTAAATTAACATCTCAATCGATCCTCTTACTAGCTTGGTGGTGCAGCCTAGGAGTGGCTCTAGGATGTAAGTGGAACCCATCCCTAAGTTAACACATTGGACTTGCACCCCAATCCGAATTTCCATGTTAACATATTAGCTTTGGGGTGCAAGCCGAGATGACCTTTGGGTGCTCTAGGGTGCAATTGGATTACATCCCCTAATCAAGGTATTAGGCTTGCATCTCAATTAGGATCTCTTCAATTAACGTATGGGATCTATGTGAAACGTGTCTTTGGGAAACTGTAAACCAAGCATGGTCTTAAGTTGCTTTGGAGTCAATGCCCCTAGTTAAGTTGTTGGGGGTTATGTAACACATGTTTTGTTTTTTGTTTTTTTTTCATTGTGAAGCTGGGAGATGGGATCTTTGTTTAGAGAAATATAGTTATAATAATATTTTTGACAACTATAATAATATTTTTAGAACTTTTTATAATATATATAGGTAATTTTATTATAATAGATAGGATATATAGTTTGAGTAGGTGTAATGATTAAAAATGTGTATTTTTTTAAAAGGATATATGTTTAAATTTAGAATGAGGTAGGACATATATACATTTATAAAATTTAACAATCAAATAGTTGCATAGATGAGGTTCATTGTCCCACAAACAAATCATATAACTAATAAACTATTATGAAACTCACTACCCTTATAAACATTATCTTTAACATAGAGACCATGATATATTGAAACTCTTATCTTTTTTAATTGGAATTGTAGTTATTGACACTATTATATATTTCTATTGGAATTGTTCCTAAAATTTGCTTTGTTTCTTTTTCATTCAATTTTTTTTCTTAAGGAACATTGTAATAGTTTTCATAGGAATCTAATAATTTTGATTTTGGTTTACCAAACCATGTACTAAAATATTAAAATTGCATAATACAAATGCTTTAGAAATTTTTGATACTTGATGAGTGTAATAAAAAAGAAATTGTTATTGGTTCAAGCGTTAGCTCAATTGTTCAATGTAATATTAATTGGTTGTGGTTAATCAAATGCAATGTGCATATTTATGATTCAATTATCATAAGTTTAGGCACATTAAGTTTGTACATCATCTGCACACTCAGTGTCATTTTCCAAATGAAAGAAGTTTTCAAAAATTTTCAAAAATTTATTTTCACAAAAAAAAAAATCAAAAAATTATATATAATAATAATAATAATCTATTTTTAAGGTCACGGCAAAGCTAGCGCATCAAATTGGTGTATGAGACCCTCTTGTTTATTATGGGACAAGGGACCTCCCTCCGCCCAACGATTTGACTAGTAAAGTCTACAAAAGTATACATACCCTACCCCCCTCTAGATTTGAACCTGTAACCTACATGAGATACATTATTTAAACTAATATGCAAAAAATTGTACATTTATTTCATTTGTTTATCTTACCATAGATTGATTAAATATAATATAACTATACATACAATTTGTAATACATTTAATATTATAACCGTAAAATTATAATACATTTAATAATTATAATATCAGTCTAAATTCATTTTAATTTAATTTAAATTAATTTAACTCCATTTAAACAATTAAAATTTAATTAAAAAATTAAGAAAACAAATCATTTACTATTTATTCCAAAACCTAAACCTTAAATATAATTTTCTAAGAAAAAAAAACATCACGCAAATATAATTTTCTAGGAAAAGAAAAATCATCACGTGTGTGAGAGAAGAAATACGCACATTAGAAAACTTGTTGTCTTTCCTCGTGACCGAACTAAAATATAATAATAAAATGACTCTAGAAAACATGCTTTAATGTTTCAATGCTTCTCCAAAATCTAACGATAGACAGACAAATGCATTGGATCTCACGAGAAAAATGTATGAAATAACGAGAAGAATTTTAGTGTTTAACACCAGGGATGACAAATATGTTTTTCTGTGAATAAGAATTAATTTGGACTTTTATGGTGAAACCTTTCTTTCTTATCAACGCGAATTATATATATGTATATATATAAGTACCTTCAAACAAGATTCTTATCTTATGATGTGGACACATTTAGTCAATCTTTTGCTTACAATGTTGGGACTCCATGATGTGGACACATTTAGTCAATCTTTTGCTTACAATGTTGGGACTCCATGATGTGGACATATCAATCTTTTGATTACTTTGTTGAATGAAAGAATTGTGATTGTTTTAAAGGAATATTTTGTGGTGATTGTGAAAGGTTTGTCACTCAAATTATTTGTGTTTTTTTTTCATATTTTTATTAAATGTATTAATGTCTATTTCTATTAAATGTATTAATGTCTTAATTAAGCTCAACGAGAAAATTTGATTTATGTATTTTTATCTATAATAGATAAGCATTTCTATTAAATGTATTAATGTTTTAATTAAGAAGCTCAACGAGAGGATAGTGATTTCCCCTATTCAAGATATTAGTGTGTGGGAGGAATCTAAAAGGACTCCAAGGTATGATTGATTTCCTATTGGTTGGTATAAAAGTGATGATACAAAGGCTTTTGTTCAATGAGATGGAGAAGATATATGCACACATCCAAAAAAGATGGTATGAAAATAGCATGTGGTATAAGGAGAGTACATGTGTAGGAAATTGAGACCAAGTGATGGTACACTTTAGGGAAGAGTGATATCATAAAGGAATGTACTAGTTAAATATGAGAAAGATATGATCATGTAGAATCCAAATGAAATTGATAATAATGAATATGAAGTGGAGTTTCAAAAAGAGTTTAATATTTTGTTATTTTTAAGATTTTGGACTTTTATTCGTATATAGAAGAAGTTGTCATGGATGAAAAATAAAGCATTAAAGTTAATTAGAGAAAGTGAGTGTCCAGAAAGAAATTGTAAAAGACATAAATGAGTTATGTAAGAGAATACATTTTTGACAAGAAATGTTGATTACAAGTAGTACTTAATGAAGTGGAAGGACAAGTTTGATGGAGACAACATGTGGTTTAAAGTATATTATCAACAATTGTTCTATAAATTATCGTGGATATTCCACTAGAACAATTCATCACAACAAATCTTACAATATTATGAAATCTCTTATTGTATTGTGTTTTACTTAGATTCCATATTTAATGTTACTAGCTTAATGCATAAACTACTAATAAATTGAAACTAAAATTAAAGAGACAAGCAAATAACACACCATCCACTCAATGAACATAAGTTGTACCCCAGGCAAACCCAACTAGAAGGTAAGGCCTATGTTTTTCTCTTTTCTTCTTAGTTATGAAATTAAAATATAAAGAAAGGAGCACTCACTATGGAGTTGTCGTGGACACTGCAGCCAATATGGTGGCTACAAGATCTTCTACTTCCTTCATTTTTTTTCAATATCCCACTCCCAAATTCTCTACTCAACTATCAAACAATAAATAATACAATAAGAATGGAACCCCTTCCTTTCCTAGCAGCCCAATATTTAACATAGCCTGATAGCTATCTAGGGTTAAGGTTAGGGTTTTTGCATGCCTCAACCCCAAATTATTGTTAGGGTTTTAGCCCCTCTAAAATCTTCTTAAAAATCCACATGTGACTAGCTCCACATTTGTGAGTAACGGAAACTAACGTGGCATCCACTCAATACCATGAAGGTCAATAAGATAAGTGAAATTGTGGGAGGCATAACGTCCACATAGGAATTTTGATTGAATAATTTGTGTCATTGGAAAGCTCTTGAAGTGTAGAACAACATCGAGAGGTTGGGAGCTATGCTCACAAAGTTTTGACCCAAAAAATGGTCATTTAAGGCCTCAAATGAGCTCTAGAAGGTTCTAGACCCCAATTCACTAAAGTGGGACCTGCCCATAAAATGGGCCCTACAAATAGATGACAAGTTATATAATGATCCATTCTAGATCAAACCTCCCCATTTAGGGAGGATTTTGGTCTGCAAAAGATTTTACTAAAGGAGGTGAGAAAACTTTCCCTCTACTTCTCCCTAGAGTACCCTTTCGCCTTGCCTAGAAGCCGACCTTACAACCCAATCTACCAAAGTTCACATTCCCTCCATATAGTTATTTTGAACTTCTTCTATAAAATTGTATCTTCTACTAACTTTACTTGAGCTTCTAGTGTTAAGTCTTGTATGGTAGGTAAGACTTGTTCATAAGTTTCATAGTGTAACATGGAAGGCTCATAGAGTTTCATATTCTCCACATTAAATAATGATTAAATGCACATATATGGGGGTAAATTGATTATGTAGGAATTATCACTCACCTTCTCCAACACTTCAAAATGACCATACCAGAGAGCCTAGATCTTCTTCTGAGGACCTTGTAGCCTTTCTTTGTTTAGATACAACCAAAATCTATCTCCCACCTTGAATTTTTTCTCATTTCTATGTTGATCATGTCGGGCCTTGTACTTTTCCTATGAGTTCTTCAATGTTTCATATACTTGCAAATGGATCTACCTGATCTTATCAACAATTTTTTTATCCTTGAATGCTTCTCATGCAATGTCTTCCCTGATGCAGGGATTTTTTAGGGTCATAACATTTGACTCAGTTATCTGTTTCAGATGAAATTTTACAAGGAGTTGTGTCTCGAAGAGTTCACTATCATTTCGATCTGATCCTTTATATCAAAGATCATTTAGACACTTTTTCGGGGCCAAATTCCTTCATATAAGGCCTCAAATTGGGCTTTCAATTTTTTAATTTTTTTTTAATTTGTAATTGTCAGTTATCTCTTAGTTTGTGCACCTAATCAGAAAAGAGAGTTGACAAATAATGTCTCTCTAGTTATATTTTACTTATTGGTTAGTTTTAGAGTCATGCAACAATTTTATAAAATTAGTTTTTTTTTCTAAAATTAGTTGTTTTCTAAAATCAACGGTTTTCAAAAATTGTAGATAGTAGTTATAACGGGTTGAACTTCCATTGTAATAATTAGGATGCAGAAAGAACAAAGAGAGTTATTTTCCATTCTCGTTTGTTTGCATGGTTTTTAGATCTCATGAATGAATCAAAGTTTATTGGCTACATCATTCTCTCACTCCTCCTTGTTATTGATATACAAAACCTAAGGGTGAAGATGGAATATACCCAAAGCAAGTTTCAAAAGGGTACTTATTGGTTGAAGTATGGATTTCTCTATCACAAGAGTGTTGAATATAAATCAAATATTCATCCCAAGTCCTTGGATGGTTTTGATTGTAACCCCTCAAAAGTTGAACCAATGTCACATTCACTACTTTTGTCTACTCATCTATCTATGGATGTAAAGTTGTGGATATCTTCAACTTGGTACCCATCTTCTCCCAAAGTCTAGTCCAAAAGAATCTAAGAAATATAATATCTCTATTTAAGATTATGCTCATTGGTAACCCAAAGTGCACCAAAATATTTTCAAAGAACATGTTTTTTGCATCTTGTCCCTTGATAGTCTTTTTACAAAGAATGAAAATTCACATCTTGTTGAACTTGTTAACTAGAACAAATATATAGTCATGTCCCTTCCTTTTTTCTTGGAAAACCGCCCACGAAATCCATGGATATGCTCTCCTAGGGTATAGTAGGTACAGGTAGGGGATGGTATAAACCTTTCTTTTGTTACTAGGCTCATTGGTTGTTGGTAGGGAGAAATGTCCCATTTTCCAACAATAATGGTTCTCCTTAGTGAAAGGTCCCAATTAGACCTCACACTATTTGAAATAAGGTACCCATTCAAATTCTATCCCAACAACTGTTACTAGTTTGGGTTTTATGATTGTTCCCAAATTCGCCTTTTAACATATATTCTAATATGAAAAATGCAAAATAATTTTAACATATAGTCTAAATTCCTAGTTATGAACTAATTACTGGGAATTTTAAACACACAACCAACTGCACTACTACAATTACTTTCAACAAACAATTACTTGGTACATAATGTAGAAATATAAGTAATTAGTTATCAATTAAGAGTAGTTTATAATTAAACAAATGACTACAGTTCCATATCCATGTGCTATAGTAAAACAACTAAGAGATAAAAAGAAACAAGATTGAATCATAAATTTGAGAAATTCTACACATTAAGAAGTATTCTCAAAACTATTTCAATAGTAGAAAGCTATAGAAAAAACTCCATATACATTACAACATAATATCGTAGTTTATTCCCCGACAACTTGGCTAGAAATGGTATTTCCTTATTAATTCTCTAAAGAAGTTTACAAAATTATACAAGAAAAATCCCTCTTTTCTTCTAAGTGAGCACATTTATAGATAGTACAAAAGTGATTGCCTCTTAAGTATCCCCTCTTGACCTTCTAGCTTCTTTTGGACGTTTATACTTTAAAAGTTGTCCTTTGGTTTTTTTCAATACATCGTTTCCTTTAAATAAAACGATATTCTCCCCTTAACTTTATTTTTAAAGTGTGCACTCCAAATCTCATACATTGACATTAGATTACCAGCATGTGGGAAAACCAATTGCTTCAAAGCCACACTATACGTGAAAAACTCTCTTGACATTGGCCCCATACCTTTTTGTAAGGTATCGATAAATTAATTGATTAAAGTAATATATTTTGATGGACTAGAAATGTACTCTTTTAGCCTCTCTTTAGTTATGCTTGAAGTTTTCTCTATTACTACTCTCTCCAACGTTTTGTTGTTCTCTAGGTATTCTATGCATTCTTTAGTTGTTCTAGGTGCACTTGGATCTCCTACTAAAGGAAGATGACATTTTTAGTGTAACATTCCCCAGCTTGATTGAGGTTCATTACATGTATATTGTTATCACCTAAACATGTAAGAAGGGTATTTTCCCTAAAGGGCGCCTCCCGTTGGCGAAAAGAAGGCGAGAAGTGGAGTAAAAACCCACTTATCCTAAGTTGGGACGCAAATGCTCATTTGGATAAGTGTCGAGCACATCTGTGCGGCCAAAATCCTCGTGCCCAGATCTGCGGTCAGGATCGGATTCGGGAGCCCCCTTTCCATTCTACCTTTAAAGCGGAGGGGGGGTCTGGAATTGGTCGTGCACCTCTCAACGGCCTGGATTGGGGCACTCGGATCTGTGGTCAATGTTGGATTCCGGACCCCCCTTTCCATTCTACCTTTAATAAGGGGGGGAGGGGGTCCGAAATTGGCGGTTTTCAGCGGACCCCATATTGTCACATCTCCAATCTCCTTCACCATCCACCTTCCACCATACGTCTTCCACTTAGCGCCATCCTGGCCCATCCCTTTCCCCTTTCCTCGTCTCCACATGTCACCTCCTGCCAGGTGTTCTCCCCCTCATCCTCCAAATCATCCTTCCTCCTCCTTCAAGCCCACCGCCTTGCGACTTCCCCCGTCACCTTCTCATGGCACTTCGCTTCGTCATCCTGTGCCACAACCCTCTTCTCTCCATCCACATGGCCCCTCTCCATCTCACCTCCACCTATATGGTCGTCACTACTCCTTATCCACTTGTACCCCACGTCCTATCCATACCTCATAACACTTCTCATAAGGTGTTACAGCATCACCACCCATCCACCACTTCCAATCATGCACCCCAGTCTTCGCATCGGCCTCCACGCCTTATCCATTAGGCCATTTAGTCAATCCAGGTGGCAGCGCGAGAAGACATCCACGTCCCAAGAGTGCAGAGTTAGCCGGGTCGTTCTCAATCCCGAGGAAGCAGTTATTGAGGTAGTTGGTGGTGGTTAAACATCATCTCCGCCATAAGTGGAAAGTCCAAAAAAGGGACCTGAGACAGGTCAATTCTTTTGCAGAATTGTGAGTAGTCTGATTGCGTCTGACGCAAGTGCACGACCATCCGGAGACTGAAAGTGCAGTCTGCTAGTAAACATGCAGATGTAATGTTTTTTAATGATAAGTCTTGATTTTGTTGTCGTTATTGGCCTTGGGTATATGTAGGCAATCTTGCCATTTTTTGTAATTTTATCGATGGTAGAGCGATGCTCCTGACTGTAAAGCCTTAACTTAGCCTCTGGTTCTCTGGATATACAATGATATTTTGAGATTTCTTGTTTAATCACAGCCAACCTTCTATTTTCCTCGTTCCTCTAAATCTTAAGAACCTGGGCATGGAAGATCCAGTCGAGTGTTGTTGTAACTATATGAGAAATGTTTGATTGTATCAGTTCTACAACGCTTGAGGTTTACTTTGAAGCTTCTCTGGTCTGAGAGGATCTCATACCCGACACTTTTCCCTTTCTTTCTTTTACTTACTCACCACTATACAACTTACTGGCTTAATTTAGATCAAGACCTCGCATGTCCTTATTGTCCCAGCCCTGTTTTCTGAGTAAGCACTATCGTTCTGAGTTTACCTCCATTCGATCACCCCCCTTTTTTTTACAAATCGTGACATAAACTAATGGGCATCGTGCTCTGCTCCTGCTGCAATCTAGGAGTGACTTCTGTCGCCAACATTTCTGGCGTCGTTGTCGGGGATGAAGTTGAATATCTTCCCCAGGATTGAACGACAACGATTAACTGATTCTGAAGGTGCATCAGATATCAGAACTACTGATATTGCTACAATGCACCTAGCGACTCCATTGTGACGACTCCACTGAGGCAAACTTGTTGTTGTAAATTGTGGCTTCCAGAGGTAGACACATGCAGTCCCATCCACAGCTGCCTCTAGCTACGCCTGAAGCTAATCCGGAGGTGATTATCAGAAAAGGGAAGGCATCTCAAGGAGAAAGGTCCATCGTCGAACCAGGTAATTCGCCACCTCCATTTGTAGAAACTCCATTTTCTTCTTCTCAGCTTCCTAGCAGACCTATTTCTAAAGTTTCCCGTTTCTTGAATTTTGGGAGTGTTCCTGCTGAGTTTTCCCCTACTGGTCTGAGATTAGAAAGAGAAATCATCGTCACTCCCCTCTCCCCTGAAGTCGTAGCTTGGCATAGACCCTGGGCCGCAAAATATTTCACCACCCCTCCTCTTGTTACTGTTGTTGCTACTACATAGAGAGAAGCGTTTGTTAACTCAAGCCCTTTAGCCTTCTCTCTAAATCCCCCGTTGTTTCCCTTTCCATCTAGAAGCTCATTCCCAGTATTCCCTATTCAAGCTCCTTCTCCTCTGAGTTCTCCTCCACCTAATATTCCTATGGCAGGAGAAAATCCCCCCATGACCAGAATGGAGGCTATAATAGCTGCTAGGTACACTCCCCTGGTGTTACCTCAGCCTCTCAATGTCTTCCTAGCAAATGGCTACCTTAAACAGTTGCCCAAGTTTACAGGCAAAGTGGACATAGCTGCAGAAGAGCACCTTGAAGCCTTTTACAGCTTCACAGATGATCATGTTATCATGCATGCAGACGTATGGATGAGGATTTTTGTCCATAGCCTTGAAGGCGAAGCTAGGAAATGGTTTAGAGCCCTACCTCTTGGATCTATAGATGGGATTGAGGCTTTGGATAATGCCTTTCTGAGACAATGGGGAGACAAAAAAGACTTCATGTATTACATGACAGAGTTTGGGTCCTTGAAGAGAAAAGAAGGAGATTTTGTCTCTGACTTCTCCAAGAGATTCAATAAAATGTATAATAAAATCCCCGCTAAGATAAATCCCTCAGAAGCCTCTGCTAAGATCACTTACGCTAGCACTTTTGACCCCGATTTTTTCCTTCTGTTGAGAGAAAGAAGAGACACTACTCTGGCTCACATACAGGATGCAACCGTGGAAGTGGAATCTAACATATTGGTTGTTGAAAGACTCAAGAATAAGGCTGACAGAGACATATCCAGGAAAAGACCTGAATCCTCCCCATCCCATTCCTCTCCCCTTCCCCTTCAGACGGACGAGGTAACTAGAATGCTAAAGTCGCTTTCAGCTAGGATGGAAAGGTGGGAGTTAGAAGGGAAGCCCACGTACAGAAATCCCCAGAATGTTGATAATAGGGGTTTCAGGAGGCCTAATAAAAATGTGCCATAGGCTTTCCCAAGGGAACAAAGGGGAAAAGACAGGGAAGATCAAAGGATTCAAACCCCTCTCCAAAATAGCCTAGTTTCTTATGAGGAAGGAGAGGAGATAGAAGAGCTCGACCCTGAAATCCACTATATTGAAGAAACTTCCCCTTTTCCCCATTTGACTCAGTCTGCATATGAAGAATCCCTTATGAAAATTCAAATCAATGAGTTAGGTAAGGGAGAAAAGGCCAGCAACACCCCTAATAGGTACCCTCTCGGGTCAAAGAAGAAAGAATGAAATTTTGACAGCCAAGATCAGTCCCTCATAGCAGAGAGGCCTGCTAAGTCTGTAGCCACCACTACTAAAGAAAAGAAAGCTTAGAATACTTCGCCAGCAGCCAAAGAACCTATCTCTGAGGTAAGGGAAGCTCCTAAGCCTATTTACTTCTTTAGTTTTGAGCATGAAATTCAAAAGATCAGGATTCCTGTACCCCTCTCAAAGCTAGTTAAAAATGAAGATTTCAAAAGGTCCCTCTCCAAACTGCTACGATCTGAGTTCCCCCAAACCTTCCTCTGACTTAGTGAACCTTCAAGATGAAAAGCCAGCAATCATCCTAGGTCCCATGGTAGAAGACAGAGATGATTCATCCCCTCCCTTCTACACCTCCCTGAACATACATGATAAAGTGTTGCATAATTGCCTCATGGATTCAGGAGCTTCCCACAACCTTATGCCCAAAATAGTCATGGAAGAATTGGGACTAGAGGTGACAAAGGCTTATCATGATTTGTACTCTTTTGATTCAAGGAGGGTGCAATGTCTTGGAGTCATCAAAGACTTGGTGGTCTCTTTATTTCAACTACCAATGAAGAGTATGGTCATGGATATTGTGGTAGCTGATGTTCCCCCCAAGTTTGGCATGTTGTTGTCAAGATATTGGATTAAAAGACTTGGAGTAACATTACAGATGGATCTTACATATGCCAACATTCCAGTCTTTGGAGGGGAACATAGGAGGTTGTACAGAGAAGCCCAACTGGCCTATATTGTTAGTGATGAAGCAAACCCCACCAATCATCCCATCTTTGCGCTTGACACTAATTTGGGGGCTATTTTATTGTAGATCACTGAGACTCCTGAGGCCCCTTTATAGATCAGAAAGCAGCCCATTTTTAATCATGAAATACCTCCTCCAACCACCTCTGTTTGGAAAATTTTCTTCGACGGAGCTTCTTTCAGTGTAGGTGTTGGCGCTGGAGTGGTCTTTGTGTCACTGTGTCAGGAAACCATATCTCTGGGTATGAGGGTTGCAAAAGAAATGGGAATAAGGGAGATAGTTGTGTTCGGAGATGCTGAATTGATAATCCAACAAGTCATGAATGTTTATCGTGCCAAGCATCCTCGGCTCAAAAGTTATAGAAATGATGCATGGGACCTGATTGATAATTTTTTCTCGGCTTTCAACATTTCTTTTATCTCAAGAGAGGAGAATACTTCAGTTGATTCCTTAGTTGTTTTATCTAGTCTGTTTAGGATCCCTCTGCCGCTGAAGATCAAATATGGGATTGAGGTAAGGTATAGGCCAGCCATCCTAGACAATTTCAAGCATTGGAAGGTATTCGAAGACAATCTTGAAATCGAAAAATTTCTTCAGACCATTGATGAATTTTCTGCATTGCACATTGATCAGGACCCTGATCCCGAAGGTATCCCTCAACCTGAGGTATTTTTAAATAAAATTGCTAATCACCATATTGTTCAGTTTCCCAGCAATCACATTCTGAAGGGACTAGTCCCTTTAGAAAGACTGTTCGATGGGAATGATGTGGCAGTAAGGGGTAGAATTTCAAGAGAAGATGTTGATACAGCTGAGTGCAACATTGGCACACAGGAGGATCCTAAATTTGCCAAATTGTCAAGCAGCCTAACCAAAGAGCAGAGGGCGGAATATGTTGAGTTATTGAAAGAATTTGTTGATGTGTTTGCATGGACCTATGAAGACCTCAAGACATATGACACATCTGTCATTGAACACAAGATCCCACTGAAGGAACAGGCTAAGCCATTTAGGTAGAAGCTAAGACAGATAAATCCCATGTTACTGCCTATCATGGAGAGAGAAGTGAAGAAGTTGTTAGATGCCCAAATCATTGTTCCCATGAGATATTCTGAATGGGTCGCCAATTTGGTCCTGGTGAGGAAGAAAAGTGGAGAAATCAGGCTCTGTGTTGACTTCAGGAACCTGAACAGAAGCTCAAAGAAAGACAACTATCCCTTGCCCAACATGGAACACATATTGCAGAAAGTAAGTAATGCATCTAGGATATCCATGATTGATGGTTTTTCTGGCTATAATCAGATATCAGTCATGCCTGAAGATAGAGAAAAAACATCCTTCACCACTCCTTGGGGAACATTCATGTATGCCAAAATGCCTTTTGGATTGATGAATGCAGGAGAAACATTTCAGTGAGCCATGGATATAGCCTTCATTGGGGAGAAAGATCAATCTGTGGTGATCTATCTGGATGACATCACAGTCTTCTCCAGGTCCGACAAAGAGCACTGTTGTTACCTAAGGAAAGTTTTCTTGAAGTGTCGGAGGTTTGGCCTATCCTTAAACCCCAAGAAATCTTTGTTTGCTATGAAGGAGGGGAAGTTGTTAGGCCATATAGTATCAGCAGAAGAAGTAAGGATTGATCCCAGCAGGGTAGAGGCAATTCAGACCCTGTCACTTCCCAGGTCTAGAAAGGAAGTTCAAGCCTTTTTAGGGAAGATTAACTTTCTGAGGAGGTTCATCTCAAATTTTGTTGAGGTGGTGAAGCACATCACAGCCATGCTTAGGAAAGGAAATGAAGTGAAATGGAATGCTAAGCCTAGGGAATATTTTATCCAAATAAAGAAGGCATTAACTGAGGCACCTGTGTTGATCAGTCTCGATTATTTCAAGGATTTCCTGATTTTTTCTTTTGCTTCTTTTGATACAGTAGCAGCGGTCTTATTGTAGAAAAATGAGGAAGGGCGAGAGCAACCCATTTTTTTCTTTATCAAGGCATTGAGAGATGCAGAAATCTGGTACGAGATCATGGAGAAGCAGGCCTATGCCTTGGTGAAAGCTCTCAAAGCATTCAAATTCGATGTCTTGCACTCAAAAGTGACTGCATACGTTCCTTCAGCCTCTGTGAAGGACATCTTTATACAGCCTTACATAGATGGGAGAAGAGGTAAATGGATTGCCAAGATCCTGGAGTTTGACCTGGAGATTAAGCCCACCAAGTTAATAAAGGGGCGGGATTTGGCCAAGCTGTCGGCTGAATCCAATTGCAAGGCCTTGGGGGTTAGCTTCATCAATGCTTACTCAGAAAATCAGCAAGCTGAGTCATCCAACAAGAGCTCTCAGGGTGGCTTATCACTGGCAGAATGCACCTGGTATGGAGACATTTTGTACTTTCTGCAAGAATTGAAGCCCCCCGATGGAATGGGAAAAGGAAAGGCAAGATATTTAAAGCTCAAGGCGATCAGATATTGTCTTATTGATCATGTCTTGTACTGGAGAGACCCTCTAGGGGTGTTGTTGAGGTGTCTAAACCCACAGGAAGCCCGAAAAGTTATGTTTGATTTCCATAGCAGCCTTTGTGGGGGGCATCATTTCTGGAAGACCACAGCCCACAAAATCCTCAGGGCCGAGTATTACTGGCCCACTTTATTCGCTGATGTCTGCAGAGAAATCAGAGCTTGCATCAAATGCCAAAAGTTCTCAGGAAAGTAGCAGCTCGAATCTCTGCCACTAAAGCCTGTAGTAGCTTTGGCACCCTTTCAGCAGTGGGGGTTGGACTTCATTGGAGAAATTCATCCTCCCTCAAGTGGCCAACACAGATGGATCCTGACTGTGACGGACTATTTCACCAAGTGGATAGAAGTTGTCCCTACCAGGAATGATTCTCACAAGATAATCATCAGCTTCCTGGAGGACATCATAACCAGATTTGGCTATCCCAATAGAATTGTCACCGATAATGTTGCTTATTTAAAGTCTGAGCCTCTGGTTAAGTTCTGTGAGTAGTTTGAGATTTCACTCATTCACTCCACCCCCTATTATCCTCAAGGAAATGGACTGGCAGAATCTTCCAATAAAATCCTGATCAAACTCATTAAAAGATTATTGGAAGACAATAAGAGGGCCTAGGATTCAAAGCTCAAATTCTCTCTATGGGTCGATCGAGTGACAGCGAAGAAGTCCCTGGGCACCTCACCTTTTCAACTTGTTTATGGGATGGAGGTTGTTTTCACCACTCAACACGCTTTACCTGTAGCAAAATTCTTTCAAGGTCATGAAGAAGAACCTGGTCATATGGTTAGAAGAATTCATCAGGTGTTAGAAGTGCAAAAGGTCAGGGAGCAGGTATTGGACAGAGCTTACAATCATCAACAGAAGATCAAGCAGGCTTTTGACAGAAAGATCAAGAAGAAAGAATTCAAGTTGGGTGATCTGGTGCTCAAGTGGGATGCACCTAGGCAGGATAGAGGCAAACACAGTAAGTTTGATGCCCTCTAGATTAGGCCCTCCAAAATCTCTAAAGTATTCTCAAACAACACTTACAGGTTGCAGAATTTGGAGGGCGAAGAAGTTTTTAATGGCCCAGTAAATGGGCATTTCTTGAAAAAATGTTTTTTCTGAGCCTTAGGCGGCTCCTCTGTTTTTGTAAATATTGTTTTCTATTTATTTTCAGCTTAATAAATGACTCCATACCCCAACAGTAAGGCACTGGAACTGCAAAAGAGTTCTTAGAGCATCACAGGGATGACTCTATCCCCCATGGAGCCTAATGTTAGCACCTAAATATGTAAGAAGGGTATTTTTCCTAAAGGGCGCCTCTCGTTGGCGAAAAGAGGGCAAGAAGTGGAATAAAAACCCACTTATCCTAAGCTGGGGTGAAAATGCTCATTTGGATAAGTGTCGAGCAAATCTAGGTGGCCAGAATCCGCGTGCCCAGATCTGTGGTTAGGATCGGATTCTGGAGCCCCCTCGCCATTCTACCTTTAAAGCGAAGGGGGGGATCCGGAATTGGCCACGCACCTCTCAACGGCCTGGATTGGGGTGCTCGGATCTGCAGTCAAGGTTGGATTCCGAACCCCCCTTGCCATTCTACCTTTAATAAGAGGGGGGGGGTCCAGAATTGGCGGTTTTCAGCGGACCCCACATTGTCACATCTCCAATCTCCTCCACCATCCACCTTCCACCATACATCTTCCACTCAGCACCATCCTGGCCCATCCCTTTCCCCTTTCCTCGTCTCCACCTGTCACCTCCTGCCAGGTGTTCTCCCCCTTATCCTCCAAATCATCCTTCCTCCTCCTTCAGGCCCGTCGCCTTACGGCTTCCCCCGTCACCTTATCATGGCACTTCGCCTCGTCATCCAGTGCCACAGCCCTCTTGTCTCTGTCCACATGGCCCCTCTCCATCTCACCTCCATCTGTATGGTCGTCTCTACTCCTTATCCATTTGTACCCCGCATCCTATCCATACCTCATGGCACTTCTCATCAGGTGTTACAACATCACCGCCCATCCACCACTTCCAATCATGTGCCCTAGTCTTTGCATCGCCCTCCATGCCTTATCCATTAGATTGTTCATTCGATCTAGGTGGCAGCCCGAGAAGACATCCACGTCCCAAGAGTGCAGAGTTAGTCAGGCCATTCTTAATCCTAAGGAAGCAGTTATTGAGGTAGTTGGTGGTGGTTAAACATCATCTCTACCATAAGTGGAAAGTCCAGAAAAGGGACCTGAGACAGGTCAATTCTTTTGCAAAATTGTCAGTAGTTTGATTGCGTCTGACGCAAGCGCACGACCTTCCAGAGACTGCAGGTGCAGTCTGCTAGTAAACATGCAGACGTAATGTTTTTTAATGACAAGTCTTGATTTTGCTGCCATTATTGGCCTTGGGTATATGTAGGCAATCTTGCCATTTTTTGTAATTTTATCGATGGTAGAGCGATGCTCCCGACTGTAAAGCCTTAACTTAGCCTCTGGTTCTCTGGATATACAATGATATTTTGAGATTTCTTGTTTAATCATGACTAGCCTTCTCTTTTCCTCGTTCCTCTAAATCTTAAGAACCTGGGCATGGAAGATCTAGCCAGGTGTTGTTGTAACTATATGAGAAATGTTTGATTGTATCAATTCTGCAACGCTTGAGGTTTACTTTGAATCTTCTCTGGTCTGAGAGAATCTCATACCTGAGACTTTTCCCTTTCTTTCTTTTACTTACTCACCACTATACAACTTACTGGCTTAAGTTAGATCAAGACCTCGCATGTCCTTGTTGTCCCAGCCCAGTTTTCTGAGTAAGCGCTATCGTTCTAAGTTTACCTCCATTCGATCACCCCCTTTTTTTTTACAAATCATGACATAAACTGATGGGCGTTGGGCTCTGCTCCTGCTGCAATCCAGGAGTGACTTCCATCGCCAACATATACTACACATAAAAATAAAAATAAATCTACTAACATATCCTGTAACTTAGCATTTACAAGAAAACACACATATTTAACCATTTTATGATACCATTAATTAAATGCATCTACAACATTCTAGATAAATGTGAATGCATCTAATAAACTCATCACAACATCATATAAAGCATTCTCATGCAAAAAGTTAATGCACAATAATTGAAACTCATAATGCAACATGAAAAATAGATAAAACACTTATCTTTGTAAACAGTTGTGCAACCATCTGCTTGGGATAGACATTCCACCCAACCATAAACTTGTTGTTCCAAATATCAATAGAAAGTCACCCCTGAGATAGGGCTAGGAATCCACAAAATAGGATGTCTCTCATTTTCCACTCATAGCTCAGATAATCCCACAACCCATTGGTATTCTCCTACAACTATCTTGAATTACCTCCAGCTCTCTTCCTCTTGACCTTCACAACCCAAGGAATGTACCCCTTCATTTATCTCAGTCCCTCGGGCATCAAATGCATTTAGCAGGTTCTCTCTGGTGCAGGTAACCAGGAATCTCACTATTGGGAACTCAAGGGAAACTCATTGCTAGGAAAACTACTAGGAAAACAACAACAACAAGCTTGTTGTTGCAGTGAAAATTTCACAGGAGTTCACGCTTTAGTTCTGATAACTCAGTTCTTCTACAATCCTGACAACTTGCTTCTTCAATCTTTATCTCCAAAAATGCTCCAGAATTTTCCCTCCGTTGTTTCTCTAGCTCCAGTGCACTCTCCTATGTTGTTGTATCTCTCTTTCATATGAAAAAACATGACTGTCTACAACTTCCCCCAATTTGGCCATACAAATTTCCTATCCTTTTGTTGTTTTTCTTGACTCACACTCATCCCTAAATTGTGTGTACTCAGTTCCATGATCCCAATAACTATGGGGTGTCACACCTCACACCCACCCTCTTACATGTATTCAATGAATGGGCTCTTCTACACTCAAGGGAAAAATCAGAAGGTTCACTCAAAACATTAAAATTAGGAAAGAGGATTTGGGAATTAAACTCATTTTTACACCCCCTCCTCTCTTGTGGATTAATCAACCTCCATCTCTTTCCATGCCCCCTAGTAGTTGGAATAACATTTTATTTAATAAAATTCATAAATACAATTCACATATTACATCGCTTCTCTTGATCCTTATTCACATGAGGGTTCGAGATGATTATGGTTCCCTTGACCATCTCTCTCATAGCATCATGATCTATCTTGGCAATTCCCTTCATTAGTTATGCAACACTATCCATTTTTAATTAATAACATAAATACATACATTACCTTTTATAACAAAAAGGTTCATCATTTCCAACATCCACACATATTCATCATGCCCATAGTATTTTGGCAAGTTATAGTTATATTTACAAGCTGGGGAACATGGGTGTTACAATCCCCTCCCCCTTAAAGGAAAATTGTCCTTGATGTTCTACCTGTCGATGTACTATGTATGTACAGAAGTAAACAAAAATGGGTATGCCTATTTCATGGCATCCTCCATTTCCCGTGTAGCTTTATCTGGACCAAAGTGTTTCCATTGCACCTTGACCTGTGCAATGGTTCTATTCCTGAGTGGGATTTCCTTCCTATCTATTATGCATTGTGGCTCTAGCAGGAATTTTCCCTCTGTTTCCACCTGAATCACAGACCAATCAATTATATGATTAGAATCATGTACATATTTCTTCAGTAACGAAACATGGAAAACATCATGTGCCTTCACTGTGGGAGGAAGTGCTAGTCTATATGCCATAGGTCCTACTCTATCCAAAATTTCAAAGGGTTCACAATACTGAGGTGCCATCTTGGCACAAGCTCCCATTCTCAAGGAACTTTTCTTGGGCCTAACTTGGAGATACACATGAATCATGATCCCTTACTTTGAACTTTCTATGAGTCCTTTTTCTATCTGCATAGTTTTTCTATCTATCCGGAGTTATTTTCATATTATGTTTTATCTAAATTACTTGTTGTTCCATTTACTTTAGCATATCTAGAACGATTGTAATTATGTCTACTGGGTTATTTCAGCTGATTGGAATATTGCATTGTCTACCATAGAGGGCCTCAAAAGGGTTCATCTTTCTAGTTGACCCCCGACATTGGTTGATCCCCACCATTTCTGCAATCCCCTAAATCTCCCATGCTTTTCTAGATCTCAACCTGGAAACCCTTGTTTCCAGTCATCCTTCAAAACCTCTTTATTTTACTAGGAGACCCCTTGAATTCTCCTTGAGTCTGTCGATGTCTCAAAGGTTGAGATCTACCTCCTTGTAGAAGCTTGGGTGGAGGTACCTAGAGTCCTTTCAACGTAGCAATGTCACAAAAGTGCAAGTAATTGAATAACCGTCAGACTGTTGATTTTTTATAATATGCTCATTCCTTCAACATTCTATGTTCTCAATGTTTAATTCATGGTTATTGATTGTTTATTGTCTAGAACACTAATTTCAATGTATTTATTTCATATTTTATCAAACTAACAAGTTATTTATTAGTATAAATACTTTTTCTTGTAGACTTGTATGCATGAGTTTTGCATGTTTTTGGAGGAAGCAATCGGGAAGGAGCGAGAGGATTTCAGAATTTGGGAACTACACCAATCGTAGGACCACAAGTGAGTTCATTTCTCTTCTTCTTATGAAAGTTATTTATTTCGGTTAAATTAGTTATAGAATATTTGTTGTTTGATGTTATAGGAATTTTCTTATTGTGGTTATAAATTTGTTTTAGTTATCCCACAATTGTAGAGGACTTTCCCTGCAAACAAATTCCCTCAAAATTCAAGAAATGAACTTACCCACATTAAATAATTGGAAGTGGAAGTTACCAAAGAAAACATTTCCAGAGTGAATGGACTTCCTATGGAAAAAATGGTTATAAGATCAAGGTGGAAGCTTCCACAATGATGGGACAATTTTTGTTAGCAGAATAAGTAGTGGACAACATCAGACAGGGAGTGAGACACTCCTTTATTCTATTTCCATGAGAATAATTTGCTACGTATATCATTGAATATGTTACTTATGAAAGTAGGCATAATCTCATGCTTTCCTATCACTTTCATCTTATGTCCCATATCATGCACAATTGCAAAATTAGCATCACTTGTTTTCTTTTGAAATTGGTATTGATCGGAGATGTCCAACAAGTGTGATAAACCAATGTATCCCATAGTGGCTTGATTCAACTCTTGGTCAAGGATACTTTGCACTGAAGATAGTCAAGGGCAATATTAGATGAGTTCTTGAGTCTCTATATTTAACAAAGGAGAGAGGAATTCATTAAAATTAATGGACCAAGGTATTCCAATAACAATTAATTAATGTCATGAAATTTCTAGGACGCACTTAAATCGTCCATTTGGATGTGTAACACTTTATAGGTGTTATTCATTTTATATGAAACCACAAGGTTTTGTCTTTATTGAGATGTATTCTAATGACCTACAAATGATATGGAACTAACCAACTCATCATTTAATAAAACCAACACAAGCAATCATTACACGTCGGGTGAAAGAAATCTACTCTACACTAACCCATTCAAAATCAAAATACCCAGAACAACCATTGTTACTTGTAAATGAAAGAAACTAGATATAGAAAATAATTTATTAACAATAGCTATAAAACAAACATTCTTTCAATCTAAATCGATGGAACTATCTCAAGAACCCATTCAATAAAAAGCTACAACCATTAAAAATTAAAAAAAAAAAATCAAATAAACTACAACCAATCTCTAAGAAATTTGTGAGGTAATCTATAGCCCATTGAAGTAAATAAAATAGCAAGTGAATGAAAAAAAAAATAGAGGGAAATCTAGATCTATGGAAATAAAATAGGATAGCCAGCAAACTAATATACGGATAGAGGGGATTCAACCACCATTTATACCTTCATAGAAATCCCTTACTCTAAAGTAAGGAAAGGGATGAAACCATTAGAGGAAAACACTATTTATAACAAGAAATTAGAACCAAAAACTCTATATTATCTAAAATTCAAAATTGCATTGTTCCCCCCGAAAAACAAAACAAATAAAATAAAATAAAAAAATCTATATTTTTCCAACTAGCCCATTCGCTCTCTTGTGCCCTCCTTATATGCAAATGAAATTTGGATTTCCCTAAAGGGTGAATTCTAGAGAACCCACTCGAAAGGCCTTTTAATTCCCTTTATAATTACTCAGGAAGGTAATCAAAGGGTATGCACATTAAATCTCAACCAGAGGTTTTATTTGAACTTGTGAGCTACCATTCAATATACATGTAGGTCACACCTTCTTCTTATATTGGTTTGTTATGTTGACATAGTTTCAACAATTTATTTTACAAAGAGAGTATGAATGATTCACAAGTTTTCGCAAGGTTCTACAATCTCAGAAAATAAACTACACTTGATGAAAATAAATTTATTATCTACTTGCAGAAAGGAAATCACACTTGTGAAAAGGAAATTGACTAACTAATTACGGAAAGAAAATCTATCATATATTTGCAAGAAGCGAAATATAACTAAGTACTGGAAATGAAATTGATTGATCTACTTGCAGGAAAGGAAATTTAACTAGATGTTGGAAATGGAAACCTAATCCTTGCTAAGATGATCATTGTTATTACTTAAAACAGTAAATGCAATTATCACATTAAACACATTCATTCAGAGATTTTTAATGTAGAGATGAATCTGAAAGACACTGCAAATGTAATTGTCAATACCTATAGAAATTTTGGAGAAGATAAAAATCATGATCTTTCAAAGGGAATAAGACTTTGTTCTACAATAATGTTATTTCAAAAATGTTATGATCAAACCACAAATCAATCTCAAATGAGGATGGTAATTCAAATTGCTTCAAAAGCAAAAGTAGTTGTTTCTCAAGTTTGAACTATTGGAAAGAAACAACGATAATCAAATGCAAAATGGAAATTTGATTTGAGAAGAAACAATGATATATTACTAAAAGGAATCATTTTACCATAATTTAAAATATAATATATCCAAACAGAGATCAGATGAAATCAATGCAGTAGATCTCAAACAGGAATTAAATGAAATCAGCACAATCACTCTTCAAACAGAAATTACTAGAAATGAAATTCTATAAGCTTGACTAACTCTAAAGCAATTGTCGTTGGAGGTGGGCCCCTACCTCCTCAGACAAAGAGCTAGAAAAGACTACAATATCTATTTATCCAACTTCACGCACACATGGATAAAATACTATGAATCATGCTCACGCATATCTTTTAATTAAACAAGAATCAAAATACAAGGTAGTAATGTAGCAGCGTCTACCCCCCTACAAGGCAAATGGTCCACCTCTTATATAGAGACCCCCCTAATCGATACTAAGATATATTTTAATTAGACGTGCTTGAAAACCAATGGTTCTCAAACTTCCTTTGACAGTAATTATTTTCCTTTTCTCTACATTTGGGTTCAACTAATTTCAGATTTGTTGACCTGCGGATCAATCATTAATTGAAATTACACATAGATACGCATACTACTTGTCTGGATTTCAAAAATTGAGATATCAAGGTAGATCATGGTTTGTGTGCTAATATGTTTATCCCAACTCGTCATTATCCTTCCTGTGATTCTCAAGCTTATCCCTCGGTTCTTTGTCGCTTAGTTCCAGCTCCATACATCCAAAATTATAGGTAGTTGAATTTGTGATTCTCATGTATTGCAATCTGGTGGCAATGACTCTCTTGTAGAATTCACATGGCTCATAAATAAATGGGTTGCAGGTTCATTGTAGATTCCCACCAATGGGATAATAGTTTGGCTACGGGATTCATGTATCTCTCTTTCAGCTTACCCATATTTTGGCTACAGGATTCTTGTATCTTTCGCACAACTTACCCATAGTTTGGCTATGGGATTATTGTATATTTCCTATGACATAAGACCATGACATACTGTCAGTAAAGGTAAGTTCACAATTTACTCTAATTATAACCAAATAGTTTTTTTTCCACGAAATAAAATGTAACTTCTATTTCACTGAAGAAAGAGCTACAATCCATAGGCTCCCTGGGCGTAAATAAAAAAAGAAACTAATTGAAGTATCAAATCAATTCATAAAATAAATTGTGATAAGGATCATAAACACATCTACCATTAAGATCTAAAAATACAAAAAAAATGGAGTCTGAGGATCTCGGTGAACTACATCTTCATGGATAGAGATAACCTCTCCATCCAACAATTCCTTCTGAATTGAGAGAAACTCTGGCAATTCAAGAGATTGTTTGGAAAGTCTATCTTATGTTGAATTCATTTCACAGAAAATATGTTGAAAATTAATAGAGGTAAAAGTGGAAAAAATAAGCTTTAATCTCTATCCCAAGACCTGTAGATCAATGTTAACTATGAAATATTTCCCCACCATCCAATCAATGGACAATTTTGAATCCCCGAAAACCTAGAGATCCATTACATTTATATCCAAAGCACACTGGACAAAATGAAACAAAGCCAAAAATCCAGCTTTATTATTGGTGCCCCTACCTAGATTCACTTTACCAGTTATGAAGTGGGTGTTTGTGAAATGAAATTAAAACCCGGCACCACACTCATATGCTATCCCCTAACACACACCATCAAAAAAAAATCAGGGAACATTTTGATTGATTTCGACGAGCCTCAAAGTTCTCAGCTCTTTTACTATTTTGGAAACAATATCATGAGGAAGTAAAGCTAGGATATGCTAAGAGGTTTTGAAGGCTAGAGAATATATGTCATTGAATAAACTTGCATTGTGGGCTATCCAAATTCCCCACGTGACTAATAGAGGTATCACCCAAAACGGCTTCAAGTGGTTATCTTGAAAGAAGTTCAGAAAATTATCTAGCAACCTGTCATGAGACCATAGAGAATTTACTTTCAAATGGACTTCAATGTCCCTCCAAACCTCTCTTGTGAAATCACATTTCAAGGACAAATGGAAGGAATTTTAATCTGAATGATTATAGAGATAACAAAAGTCAGGACCTTGCTTCCCCCTATGTTGGATTCCCTCCCACATTAACACTCTATTATGAAGAATGAGCCAGAAAAATAACTTAGCCCTTAATGGCCCTTCCAAAATCCGCGGTGGTTGATACTACCAACAAGTGTCATTGCCATCACCTTGAAATAAATATTTATAGCCCAATTTCGTTGAGTATTTACCTCCTAAATCCAAGAAAATCTAAACTAAATCATCCTCTTTTTCTGATAAGTGCACATTTGTTGTTCTGAGAAAATCCCTAAACTGCAACCAATATTCTGACCAATTGTTTTCCAAACCGAGCTCTTGTACAAAAAGACAATTTTGTTTCCATACATAAGAGAGAGTAGGAATGTTGATACAATTAAGAGTGAAAATCCCCAACTCTTGCAATCGACCAACTAACAACCCTAGAAGAAAAGATCGATCAAGTCAACTCCTATCCCAACCTGAAAAACTAAGACAAATTTCCAAGCCAAAAAGTTATTGATCATAGGAAAGGTGTTTATGATCACCCTCCATTGGCTCGAAACATTTGTGACTAGTTTCCTTTGATAATAAATCCAATCTAAAATTGTTCTAGGCTCAATATATTTAGCTATCGAAATTTTCCTCCATAAGCTATCACCTAATAGAAAGACCCACAAGGGATTCTCCACCAAGGCACGCCCAAAGGACACTAAATCCTTTAAGCCCCATCCACCTATAGATATCATAGCATAAATATGTTTTCAATTCACAAGGTGTGATCCAATATACTATGATCTACCTCTCCATAGGAAATTAAAACTGTGATTACAAGCCAATATCCCTTTCGGAATATTAGCCAACAAGTTCCAATATACCAGAATTGCTTTGATCCTTTATTTGATTAAAACAAGTATACCTCTCCAAGAGATTCATCTATTACACCAGAAATGGATTCTATGCTCAACCCGAGCCACTAGCCACCTCCAATCATCAGACCCATAATTAATTGGCTTGAGATTAAACCCAAGATATTTGAAACTATCCCCCAATGCATGAACAGAAAAGTTTAGAAGAGAGTCAAATAATATCCAATGAGGATCCTGAGCATATACTAGGAAAATGGCATATTTCTTCCCATTAATAATCATATATGTAGCTTGCTCAAACAGAGCCAAAGCTTCCTTCAGGACAACAAAATTATGCTCTGAACAAGAGCAAAAAATAATAATGTCATCCATGAATAATTGTTGGACATGATATTATGGAGTTGGCATTGATGTCAAAGAGGGTCAATATGATAATAATTATAAATGAATAATCCAATATGGATTCATACAAGTCACGGCTAGAGGAGTTAACAAGACATGGTTTATTAAAAGTGGTACTAGAAATAAGAAATGTCCCAACAAAATTATGTTGTTCATCCTTGAAGATATCATTGGAAGACCTTTACAATGGAACCTCAAAGAAATTATCACTATGTATTGTGCTTTAAATGCAAGGAGAAAGGATTGAAGTCTAGTGCTTCAATAAAATGCAGTAGGTGTCAAGGGTTTGGCATAAAAGTATTTATTAGACATCTTAGACCTTCATTGATCAAGCAAATATAGCATGTTTGTAGGGTTTGCAGAGGAATAGCTTCACCCTGATACAAGGTTTGAGCAACTAAAGGTTTCAATCATTCTCTTTTCTCTTTTAGTATAAGGATCAATGCCCTAATCATTGTTATAGGTGTGAGAAAATTGCAAGAAATCATCAGGAGTCTCATTGTGATCGTTAGATCATTGTCATCCATTCTCAAAGTGAATGAAAGCAAGTCCAAGGATCTTCTCTCAGGGCATATAAGACCTTCTATGAGAATTTCCTCCAAGAAGGTGGATAAGAAGTGACAGAGATGGAATGATGAATATATCAAATACTACAGGCATGAACATTGGCAGAATTTTGGCTAATCAGGAGGAAGTCCTAGGAAAAAATATAGTGAATGACGATGATTGATTGTGGATCAGATCGGACGGTTCTAATATATTTCACGTTTAAACTAGCACGAAAGTTAATTTCAATGCTCGGGCCTAAAGTCTTTATTCAAATCCGCTTTAATTCTTGTCACTTCCACCGTCGATCTGATCGGACGACCCATACGTAACTTCACATTTTGAACTAGGGATGGGTTTAAATCAAACATCAATTTGCAAAATTAATGCGGACCTTCCTCTCAACTGTTGATTAAAACCCAACTAGTTATTTGATTGAAGCCTAGATAAGCCTTGTATGTATTCGCTCTTAGACACAGGTCAAGTTCATATGGAAAATATGAAGTTGTGATGAGTTAAAGTGCTAATTGAGATAACTCTTGGTTATAGGGTGTGGTCACTTAGTGAAATAAAGAAATTCCTTTGGGCTAAGTGTGTAAAACAGGCCTTGCGCCTTGTTTGTCTAAGTTTTTAGTAACAGTGTTTGGTCCTATGGATAAAGGGGCCATGAGATTAAAACCCATCCACCATGACAGTACATGAAATGCACTAGAGAGAAAATTCAAAGTTTGAATATAGTTAAATCCTCATGGTCAAGGTTTATTCAAGAACAGTTACAACAACAGTAAACAAAATTTATCACCCAGCCATTCCATTGCTGCTACAAAGCTTTTGGCACGTGAAGGGATAAATGTTGAACAACTTATAAGGGATTTGAAGTCTTTTGAATTATAGCCAACTTTTAATGACAACAGAAGTATTAGCATTATTGTTAATTTAAATGAAGAGGTACATTGGTTCATACAAAGAGACATAATGTTTCAATGTCATATACCTGTTGGAAGACTATATAAACAAAAAATCATGGTGAAAGGAAAGTGTCTCTGTGAGCTAATTCAGAAGATCTAAATAGAGGCAAAGTCTAAAGAAGAACTTTGAAACATTCAATTAGGTGAGGGTGGAAGGGAGGTGTTGGCCCTTGGTTATGGATCAAGGAAGAAATCGAAGAAAAAGGAAGAGAAAAGACGAAGTATGATCTGCGCGAAAGGCACACAGACCGAGGATGGGTTGAAGTGGTCAAAGAAGCAGAAAAGAAGGAGAGAAGTAAGGGGAAAAGACTCATTGAACAAGCAGATCGAGGAAGAAAAATCAGAAAAGAAGATGGATCGTGGACAACTCAAAAAGCGGAAAAAGCCATTGAAGGATGCTTTGGAGCACCTCACGGAAAAGACAGAAAGACAGGCTAGCGAAGCCCTGAAAATGCGAGTCAAGGTACCTAGGGTTTTAGACAACTAGGGTTTTGGATATAGGGTTTTGATACCTAAAAGTTTCCATGTAATGTATAAATAAAGGCCAAGGAGAGTCGAGAGGGTTGCTCAATAATTGGTTCATACTAGTGTGGTTAATGGTTTTTGAGTGTATTGTTGTAAGAGAGAGAGAAGCAGGCTATTGTAGAGAGTCTATATTGTAAGATCTTCAGGCGGGTGCAGAGATCAACCCTGCAGTTGGGTGTGCAGGGAGGGGAGAGAAAGAGAGAGAGATCTGCAAGCTAAGTGCGCAGATAGAACTGTATGTTTCCATCTTAATAAATCAAGAAACACAGTTTTGTGGACGTAGCCCTAGAGAGAGGGTGAACCACGTATTTCTTGTTGTTCTGTGTGATTGATATTGTGTTCTTTGTCATTTGATATAATGTTATTGTCCTATTGTGGTAGATCTGAGATATAACTATGTGAAGTAGGCTTAAGTTTGGAAAAGAATAACTAGATCTCTGTGTGTTGTTGTTTTGGATTCACCTGCATTTCCTCTGGTTGTAGACACATGTGTCTTGCAACCCCCTATTGCTACTTCGTGTGAGACTGCATCTGCTTCGTAGGTATTTCCGAAAGGGCCAGTAGTTAGGGATTGTTGGTGCGCTATTAGATTTGAACCCTGGGTCTTCTCCTGTTCCAACAAATGGTTCTGTTGTCGAGACCGGGATCTTCTTGAGGGAATGTCAAGGTGGTTTACATCGAAGACAGAGATTCAGAAATGGATAGAAGAACAAGAAAGAGAATTCACCGAAGCTCAAAAAAAGAACCATAGCCTTAGTACAGAGGATTGGTTGGGAGGGTATATCTTTACTGATATACACAAGATTTTCTTTGGACGAATTCATAAGGAGCTATACGAGTGGTTAGCCAGATTAGTAGATACCCAGTTTGAGATCAAACTTAGACCAATTGTGGTTTGGACATCGACGTTGATCAAGAAGGTCAAGAGAGTTGCTAATGCCGTGTCAAGAGCAATAGATCATTGGTTTGATAACACTGTTGGTTTGATAACCATCAGTTTAGTACATACTCAGTCAAGAGACCTAGGGAGATCTATGGCAGATGAAATGAGGTTACCTATCTTTAGAAGAGACGGATCTGAAGATCTTGATCAGCACTAGTTCTTATGCGAAGCTGTATGGAGTATTAATCAAGTCAATGACGAAGATGTTAAGAGAGATTAGTTTAGTACTACCTTGAGAGACCGCGCATTGAGCCGGTACATGAAGTTTGTTAAAGGGACTTTACAGCCTAAGCCGTTGAACGATATCAAGACTGCGTTGAGTGTAGAATTCAAGAAACCCAAGTCGGAGTCACAGTGCATTACGGAACTAAAAGAAATCAAGCAGAGAGTAGTTGAACCTATTTGGGAGTTTGATCAGAGGTTTAAGACCTTGACAGTCCGCTTGAGCTTTCAAATTCCAGATGAGAAAAACAAGGAATGGTTCATTGTTGCCTTCTTACCACACATCAGAGTTCCTCTGATACAACAGAAGGTTGCTTCGCAAGATGAGGTGTTGGAGATCACCATGAAACTAGAATCATCCCCTATGGGAGAGTCCAGCTCAGGTATGAGTCAAATTTTGAGTCAACTAACTAGCTTATCTCTGCACGTCAAAGATATGAAGAAAGATAAGGGAAAATATAAAAGAGAAGAAATCTGGTGCATCAAATGTAAATCAGAGGGCCATGACAAGGAGCATTTTCCCCTATTTAATGAGTACTTGGCCTCTGGAGATCCAAGCCCTTTGAAGCAGGTTACTCTACCCTGGTGCGAGGTATGTAGAAATAGACATTTCCCTGGTGAATGTTATTACATGCAAAAATATGTCCAAACACCTACCAATATTTACTGCACATTTTGTAAATCTGTGGGGCACAATGAGAAGGACTATAGGGCTTACGATCTCTTGCATGAAAGGTCAAGAGATACCTATAGGATTCAAGGAGAGTTGCAGTAGGAGGGAAATGCTACGCAGTTTAACTCCCAAGGAAGAGGAAACTTCAACCCTCATGGTGGATTCAGAGGAAGAGGATGGGGAGGAGGCATGGGTCGAGGTCGAGGTCAGATCATTTGTTATAATTGCGCCCAGCCATGTCACTTGGCAAGGGACTATCATAACCCTTGTACCACTTGCAGCTACTGCAACTCATTTGAACATGTTATTGAAGATTGTCCATTGTTGTTAGCCAAACTCCAGGAGAGACGAGGAGGAAACCAACAAGTACAACTAATATCAGCAGAACCTCACAGAGAGGATCCCAGAGTCATTGTTATCTCTAGAGGAGGAATTTTTACAGGAGAAGACAGGGTAACCCCAGAAAAGACTACAGAGGGATAAAGGGTTAGAAGAGTTGTAGAGAAGACACAAGTGTTTGATACAAGGAAAGAAAATCAGACGTTTGAAGAGGCAAGAAGATAATTTGGAATAGATCAGGCTTCTTCATCAAGGAAACAAGTAGAAGTGAAAGAATGTGGAATGACTCTGGAATTTGATCAATCTACCTCGCCCGGAGAAGGAAAAGAGGTAAGAAAGCTTATGGAATTCTTATGTACTTGCATTAATTTGATTAAGGATGAGAGAGTTGTGCAAGAACTACAATACTTGATCAGACAGTATGAGATAGGAAGGTTAGATCCTCTACTGAATAAAGCAGTACATCAAGTATCTAGAAAGAGAAGGGAAAACAAGGAACTACAACTTAATGCTCAGATTGGATATTATGACATAGATTATGTGGTCCTCGACTTGGGATCGGAAGTCAATGTTATGACGAAGCAAACATGGGCACTTATGGGAAAACCTAAGTTGATTTACTCCCCTGTTAGGCTCAGGATGGCTAATTAGCAGGCATTAAGCCCCTTTGGAATACTGGATCATGTCCTTGTGGACATCGACGGGGTAAGGACATTTTCAGATTTCGAGGTAATTGAGATAGTTGATGATAGTTGTCCTTATCTTGTGTTGTTAGGCATTGATTGGGCTTTCAACAATTCCACTGTTGTTGACTTAAAGAAAATAAGAATGAAATTTGAAGGTGATGTCCTTAGGGTCATTGCACCTCTTGATCCTGATGAAGGTCCCAGATACACATAACCCATCAGATAAGAAGACCATGCATATGAGCTAGAGAATATATATAAATCGACAGCAAGGCAGTAGGATTACATTAATCCTACAGCAGATGGGAATTTAATTTGGCGAAGTGATAGCGCATGCTCATCATATTCGGAAGAATCACTGGAGAATTGGCTGAACAAAATGTATGAAGTTTCTACACGGAGGTGTGCCAGATTGACCAGAGAAGTTCATTGGATCGGCACAGAAGTAAGTAATCTTCCCACATTTGATGGTTTAAATCATTTAGAAACTTTCTTATTGGAATTTGAAGAAATTGTACTAGTACAACAGAGGTTGTTGGCACCGGATGAAGCCTTGAAAGCAACGTCAGCGAGATGGTGGGGAACACACAATAATAACATTGTGGATTGGGTGCAATGTCGCACTTTGATGACAGTGCACTTCTCAGACCAATTCGAAGGGTGTGAAGTCTGATACATAAGTCATAGTTGTCCAAAGGACCATGTGCGAAGTTGTGAGGAAGCCTAGAGCAGCATTCCTCAAGAATAGTGGGTGCATAAATTCATTAACTCTTTGGACACGACACCTATCAATTGGTATCTTCAAGTAGAATTGTGCTTCACCACTTCAAATTGGTATGGTATGACTCAGAATTTTGTAGCTACATTTTTATTTGAAATTCAGTACCCCACAGTTGATCAGGCTTTACAAGTTGTAAGACAGAAAGTCTTTGAGGAGGCACCTAACCTCCCTTTGGAGCAAGAAGAGGATGAATGGATTGCACCTCTTCAGAAACTGCAAGGTTGTTACAATATCAATGCTGATGAAGACAATGATCCTAGGAATGTGAACATCATAGAAACTGAAGGACAGAGAGACATAGAAGGGCCAGGGGTTGAACTACCTTTCATTGGACAGCCAATCAAAATCAAGAAAGTTAATATTGGGACCGAGCAAGCACTTAAGCTCGCAAACGTTGGAGATTATTGGGATGATGCCACTATTGATAAGATCATAGAATTACTGCATGAATATCAGGACCTGTTTCCAACCAAGTTCACCGACATGAAGGGCATTAAAGGGCCCATGGGAGGAATGAAGATCCCCTTGAAACTAGATGCAAGGCCAGTCAAGAAGAGACCCTACAGATTGAATCCCAAATATAAGAAGAAAGTTAGGATTGAATTAGATAGAATGTTGGAAGAAAAAATCATAGAACCTGTTAAAGAATCGGAGTGGATTAGCCCTATGGTGGTCCAAGATAAGAAGACAGGTGAAATAAGGATCTGCGTAGATTTAAGGAAACTGAATGATGCATGCTTTCATGATCCATTCCCTACATTGTTTACTGATGAAGTGTTAGATAATGTAGGAGGACAGGAAGTTTACTCCTTCACAGATGGATTTTCAAGTTATCACCAGATCAGGATTGCTAAGGAAGATCGCCATAAGACCACATTTGCAATAGAATGGGGATATTTCCAGTACACACTGATGCCTTTTGGATTGAAGAATGCACCAACCATCTTTTCCAGGGTGGTGGTCGAAGCATTCAAGGAATTTTTACATAAATTTGTGGATGCATATTTTGATGATTGGACTATTTTTAGCTTATTGCAAAATCATATTGAATGTTTAAGACTAATTTTGGATAAGTGCAGGCAATGTCAGATTGCCCTGAACCTGAAGAAGGGTATCTTCTTTTCACCCTTTGGAGTGTTGCTAGGCCATATTGTGTGTAAGCAAGGGTTGTTGGTAGATCCTTCCAAGATTGCTATCATTGTTGATCTACCTCCTCCTACTTCGGTTAGACAGTTGCGCACCACGCTAGGACATACTGGATACTACAGAAAGTTCATCAAAGGCTATGCATAGATAACAACACCCATGGAAAATATTTTAAAGAAATATTGTTAGTTTCAATGGTCTGAGGAATGTCAGCAGATCTTTGACACACTAAATCAGAAGATGGTCACTACGCCTATCTTGGTTTTCCCAGACTGGAGTAAGGAATTCCATGTGCATATCGATGCCTCATCTATTGCATTAGGAGCAGTGTTAGCACAACCAGGGGCAGGAGATATTGACCATCCGCTAGCATTTTATAGCAGAAAGCTCTCTACAACTGAGATAAATCACACTACTACCGAAAGAGAAGGTTTAGCCATGGTGTAAACATTGTAGAAGTTTTGACACTACTTGTTGGGAGGACATTTTAAGATGTTCACTGATCACTTTGTGTTGAAATACTTAGTGAACAAGCCAGTGTTGGGAGGAAGAATATGTAGATGGCTACTACTATTCTAGGAATATGATTTTGAGATTGTGGTCAAGCCAGGGAGAATGAATAAGGGACCTAACCACTTGTCTAGGTTAGAGCATGGAGAAGAACCTACCAGTTTGGAGGATACACTACCAGATGCAGAATTTTTGGCCATCAGAAAGGTTGATGATCACTTCGTCGAGATAGTCCAGTTCCTGTCAACAGGAATAGCACCTCACGAATATATATTCATTCAGAAGAAACAACTAGTAGTTCGTGCTGCAGATTTTCACTTATAGTTGGACAGCTATATAATATGGGACCTGATGAGATCTTACGGAGATGTGTTATGGAGGCAGAAAGGCCATTAATTATGGCAGAAGCACTTGAAGGCCTTGTAGGAGGACATTATGCAAGAAAAGCAACAGCGCAGAAGGTTCTTAGAGTTGGCCTCTAGTGGCCCACTCTACACAAAGATGCTAAGGAATACTACAGAGATTGTGATGTATGCCAAAGAGTTGGGAAACCTTCCAGAATAGATGAGATGCCTTTAGCACCCCAGCTAAATTTAAAAGCATTTGAGAAATGGGCTATTGATTTTGTGGGACCTATCAACCCACTAGGAAAGTGCACAGGAGCAAGATACATTATCACTGCGACAGAGTTTTTGACCAGATGGGCATAAGCAAGAGCAGTTAAGGACTGTAGTGCAACTACAGTTGCGCGGTTCATATTTGATGATATCATAACCCAATTTGGATGCCCGAAGATCCTTATGAGCGATCAAGGCACACATTTTATTAATAAGACTATTGAAGCCCTGACTCAAGAATTTGAAGTTCACCATCAGAATAGCACTCCTTACCACCCACAAGCGAATGGTACAGTCGAAGCTTTCAATAATATCTTGGAGACAGCGTTGATGAAGATTTGTAGTGTGAACAGGGATGATTGGGATTTGAGAGTACCAGCAGTGTTATGGGCTTATAGAACCACTTGCAAGAAGCTGACAATGCAGACTCCCTTTAAGTTGGTTTATGGTCTGGAAGCAGTGGTACCTATGGAATATTTGGTTCCTAGTCTAAGAATTGCAGCATTCAAAGATATGGATGACATTGGCACTGTTCAAATAGGCTTGCGCAGTTGGTAGAATTAGAGGAAGACATGCTTATTGCAGGATTTCATCAGCAAGTACAGAAGGAACGAGAAAAGGCCTACCATGACAGAAATATCAAGAAGAAAGCATTCAAGTAAGGAGATCTGGTATTGGTATATGATATCAAGTTCATAAAGCATCCAGGGAAGTTCAGGACACATTGGCTTGGGCCATATGAGGTAGCCTATGTTACCAAAGGTGGAGTTGTGCAGTTCAAGACCCTGAACGGAGAATGGAAGGAAGGTTTAGTAAATGGGAGTCGGTTGAAATTGTATTATGACAACCAACTGCCTCACAGCTCTCAGTAAAAGCATAAGAAGAAGGGTCTAGGTACCAGGTGCAGTTGAAACTGGGTACCAAACACGAAAAAGATAGTCTGCACAAGGAAGGGAGGAACAGAGCAGAATGCACAGGCTGATCTGCGCAGTCTGAAGTCAAAGTAAAATAGAAGGTCCAGTCTTACAGTGACTCAGGATGAGTCATAGGTGAGTGTTGGGGGATTTTTGGCTCTTGGTTATGGATTAAGGAATAAATCAAAGAAAAAGGAAGAGAAAAGATGAAGTACGAACTACACAGAAGGCACACAGACCAAGGATGGGTCAAGTGGTCAAAGAAGCAGAAAAGAAGGAGTGAAGTAAGGGAAAACGAGTCGTTGAACAAGAAGATCGAGGAATACATATCAACAAAGAAGATGGATCGTGGACAACTCAAGAAGTGGAAAAATCCACAGAAGGATGCTTTGGAGCACCCTGCGGAAAAGACAGAAAGACAGGTTGGCGAAGCCCTGAAAATGCGGATCAAGAGACCTAGGATTTTAGACACCTAGGGTTTTGGATCTAGGGTTTTGACACCTAAACGTTGCCATGTAGTGTATAAATAAATGCCAAGGAGATTCGAGAGGGTTTCTCAATAATTGGTTCATACTAGTGTAGTTAATGGTTGTTGAGTGTATTGTTGTGTGAGAGAGAGAGAAGCATGTTGTTGTAGAGAGTATGTATTGTAAGATCTCCAGGCGGGTGCGGAGATCAACCTTGCAGCTGGGTGCGTAGGGAGGGGATAGAAAGAGAGAGAGATATGCAAGCTAAGTGCACAAATATAACTGTATGTTTCCATCTTAATAAATCATGAAACACAGTTATGTGGACGTAGCCCTAGAGAGAGGGTGAACCACGTATATATTGTTGTTTTGTGTGATTGATATTGAGTTCTTAGTCATTTGATATACTGTTATTGTACTATTGTGGTAGATCTGAGATATAATTGTGCGAAGTAGGCTTAAGTTTGGAAAAGAATAACTAGATCTCTTTGTGTTGTTGTTTTGGATTCACCTGCATTTCCTCTGGTTGTAGACACCTGTGTCATGCAACCCCCTATTGCTACTTCGGGTGAGATTGCATCTGCTCCGCAAGTGTTGCCGAAAGGGCCAACAGTCAGAGATTGTTGGTGCGTTGTTAGAGTTGAACCCTGGGTCTGCCCCTGTGCCAACAGGAGGAGCAAGGGAGGATTAGAGTTCTCTACAGGTTGAATCCTAAATAACAGGGAGTTGCAGCTTCCTCAAGTTGGTTCTTGAAAACAGGGGGTTGGTGTCTCCTCAAGTTGGTGCTTGAAAACAAGGGATTGGTGTCTCCTCAAGTTGGTGCTTGATAACATGGGATAGGTGTCCCCTTGAGTAGGTTTTCTAAATAAAGGAGATTGGTGTCTCCTACAATTTGTAGCTTGTAAATAAAATATAATTTTTATGATTGTTACATTTAAAATTCTATGTATTGTTCTTTCTTGTTGATCAAATTGTTATGGTTAATAATCTCAATAATTAAATAATTGATTAAAATTGTGAAAAAGAACAATATTGGTTCACCCCACCTCTCAGTATTGAACAACATTTCAACAATAATAAGTGATAAGGTTAATGATCTGTCCTAAGAGGACCCTGAGAAAACCCTTATCTCTTTTTGCACCATCCAAAGTGTGACTAAGACCATCCACCATCAAAAGAAATAGGTATGGCGACAAAGGACAACCCTGGAAAAGTCCATGACTCGAATGAAAAAAAGGATAACCTGGGTCATTAATTAGAAAAACACAAGAGACAAAGGAGATACATGTCATTATCCATTTAACAAGGGGTAAATTAAAACCCACATGCAATAGAAGAAGATAGAGATAAATCCATGAAACCCTATCATATGCTTTAGAAAGGTCAATTTTTACTACGAAACACTGATGTTTGAGAACTTTGATGGAATGAATCCCTTCCTACGTTGATCCTATGGATTCATGAATTAACTGAATTTTAGAAAGCCAAATTGTTCTGTTGAATTTGAAGATGCAAGAATGGCCTTAAGACGGGATGCAATGAGTTTTGCAATAATTTAATAAAGAGAGTTGCATAGCGTAATAGGTCGAAATTCGTTAAATTATGTTGGGTGATCCAACTTCGAAATGAGAGAAATAATGTGGCATTGATACAAGGAAGGAGCTTACCTTAAATATGCACCTCTTCTACCACCTATAATAGATCAGCACCCAGAAGATCAAAGAAATGCAGGAACAATTCTTTATTGAAGGATTATAAAACTCCTTGCAATTATTCTAAAGAAACTTCTCAAAATAAATCAAAATTTTCCTCATCTGATATGACATATGGGAAGAAAGCAAGTTTTTTAATAATAGAATTCTTCTTAATTGATCAAGCTCCTTAAATAATCCATTAAAATGATCAACCCCCAAAGCCACCAAGTTTTGAAACCCGCAAACAAAATTAACTTGTGAGTCCTGGAGTTCCCATATAGAGTTGTTGTTTCTCCTATGATTTACAAAATTACGAAATAACTTTGTGTTATTGTTGCCCACCTCTATGAGGTATCCACTTAGTGAACTTATGACATAGCATGTGCATTCATGGGATATTAAAGAATACCCCTAATTTCACTAGATATTGAAAAATATATCCCAAAATCTTTTTTTTGAACCCCCCTCCCTATACATATTTCCAAATTAAAAACCCCTAATTTTACGAAATGCTACTTTTTATACCCCCAATACTTATAAATGTCCCCATACCCCACACATATTGACCCTATTTTTCACAATTTAAAAAACCCCTTTATGAATGAATGTGATAAGATATTGGTCAACAAGGTGAAGCCCCCATGCCCACCTCTAACCATAGAGTATGACTCTTAAGACGTCATGTATGCTCATATTCCAATAGTATGGAATGACGACGAGATTCAACTGTCTTGCACTCTTCCATAACCTTTGGCTCCCTTTGGGAAAAGTGAATATATACATAGATGCTTTCCAAATTATCCTCAATTTTCCTAAGATCAGTCTCCTCGAACCTCCTTCTCTCTCGGTCCCATGTTGAGACCAATCCCTTCAATCTCTTTAAATTTGAGACAAAATGACAACTAGGTGAAGAATCTTCAACCCTCTAAAACCGGTGCCAATTTATTTTAACTAGGGTTTGAAAATCCTCCAGGATTAGCCAAGAAGAATTGAACTTTAAAGGAGAACATGGTCTCTCATCCAAACAACCCAGCACTAAGAAAATAGGAAAATGATCAGAAGCGTGATTTTGGCCAACCCACGATCTAAACAAGACAACATACTCAATAATATGATGATGGATCAAGAAATGATCCACTTGCTTTGCAATGACATCCTCCCTGCTTCTATTGTTACTCCACATGGATCTAAGCCTCATGGGTTCCACATCAACCCATCCCTGCCTTTCAAATCTTTCAGTAAAGAAGGAACTCAAATTATCTTCACAAGCCTTTGACCCCCAAATTCCATACCTGTTGACAGTAAAATTGAGATCTCCACCAATAACAAGTGAATTTTCCCTCAAACACTGCATCCCCAAAATATTGGACTAGAAACTCTCCTTACCATCATATGGACCATATAAATTAAGGAAGAAAAAGCTATGATCTAGCTCCATGCTAAGGATTTTTGTTAGGGTACCTGAGCATATAGAAAAAGAGTTAAATAAATTACAATTCGAGTGACCATCAGAGTCCACCCCAGCAAAATCCCACCCTAGGAAGAGTTTAACCAACTCGTGAATGAAAGACTCACAACCCCCCATGGATTCTTGACTCATTAAAATATTTGGATGATCAATATCAACAATATGATGGAGGCATATTTTTTTGTCCCTCCCTCCTAGGCCTCGAATATTAACATAACATAATTTCATGGAGGCCCACTAGATGGGGTTTTACTATCTCTAAGTACCCAAAGAATGAAAGACTCACAACCCCCCATGGATTCTTGACTCATTAAAATATTTGGATGATCAATATCAACAATATGATGGAGGGATAGTTTTTTGTCCCTCCCTCCTAGGCCTCGAATATTAACATAACATAATTTCATGGAGGCCCACTAGATGGGGTTTTACTATCTCTAAGTACCCAAAATATAATATGTTTCCTACCGTGAGAAACCTCGCAAGAGGATATCTCTTTAGCATGTTTGAGAGCCAACTTACGACCGGCCTGACCTGGATCAGAATATTTGATAACATCTATCCCTAATCCACCCAAAACAGAGGGTGCCCGAGAAGGCTTTGTGGGTCTAAGAATACAAGGATCCCAACCTGAAGAATCGGACATAGAACCTGAAGAAGAAGAAGCTCAAGCACTCAGCTCCCGATAGGAGGAACATTTTGAGTCCTTTCCAAGATTGACTATGGGAAAACCCTCAGATAGACCTGATAAACTATCCATAGGAAGAAACAATCTACCAAAAGGACAAGGACCAGATGCAGTTATCTTCTCAACGAAACAAGACTCACTAAGAGAAAGTGCAAAAGAGAGCGATGGAGGAATAGGGTTACTAAACATACTAGAATAGTTTATTGGAGGAGAGATTTTTTCCCAAAGATATAGAATCTTCCTCCATTGATAGGTTGACAATTCAGTGTCATCTCCAATGATGGAATACTTCTCTCTATCCTCTTCCTTTGACTCCTTCAAAACGTCCATTGATACTAGATCTACTTCATCGTAAAATTTGCTTCCTCTGCATTCTATTTTGAGGCTTGTCCCACAAGCTACAGCCTGTTTTCTTCATGAGAGCCATGCATATTTCCTAGAATTAGTGGAGACACTTCCTACCAAGTCTCGATAGTACCCAGATGCACCTTCGCATCCATACCGGAGTCAACATGATAATTTTTCCTGAAATCTAAGGCACAGTCTGCCATTACGTGTCCAACTTAATGATAACAAGAGAAACGGAAAAGAAAATTAAGATGAAAAAATATGGATTAATAGATACCTTTTACAAAATTCCATTTTGATTACAGAAAGGTGGAAAATACTAGAAAAAGGTAAGCAGGTGGTTTGTGAGAAGTTGCCAAAATTGTGCAAAAAGGATGCCAATGTTGGGGATCAATGTTCACAGTCACTTGATGATTGGATGTAACAAGGTGGAGCTTATGTAGATCCTATGGTGAGTGGCTGAAGTTGATTCAAGCAATCAAAGGTCCCATGATAGGAGACTATTCTGAAATTTGCCAAGACATAAATCTACAGTTGAGCAACGAGAGCATTTGTTGTGTGGCAACGGAAAATTCCTGGAGCACAATAGTTTAGATATTTCTGTAGTAGAATAGGGATTCCAAGAATGATAACAGAAAGGTGTTCAACAAATGAGAAATATTCAAGGAGTATTCTTTATCTGCATCATGGTTGTGGGAAGATCTTGTAACATAGCCGCGGGAAAATTTTCATTGGTAGCAAGAGACAATTGAAATGATCAATCATGGCACTAGAGATATCTTGTAGCCGAGAGCCCAAAGTATTTGCAGTGTGTCCACCGAAAAGTTGTAACGAGGCAGCAGGAAATGTTCGCAGCATGTCTGCAGAAAAAATTTATGCAACATATCTGCGAGAAGTTCCCGCAACATTTCTGCAAGAAGTTTACACAACTTGGCAACAAAAATTTTGGGTAGATGAAGAAATATGCATGCTGGAAGAGAAAAATTGTTATTAGGAAAGTTGATGATCTATATTGCTTCCTCTTTTTTCAAAGCAGATATCATCCGCCAGAAGTTGGTTTTCAGGTGTTATCTGTCTAACTGTAACCTTGCAAGGGTTTTCACAATTAGATTTTTTTTTAAACATTTGCAATAGTGTTGAAATTTGTAATAATGAATCTACAGTCTCTGGATTACGCTGGCAGTGGGATCCTAATGAAAGAATTTTCAGTGTGGCTACAGGAATATATATAGCGTGGCAATAGAAAAGATCTGTAGAATGGATGCAAAAAAGAGTTGTAGCAAAAAAACGGATCTACAAGAGGGACCTGCAAAATGATACTCAAAATGAAATTTTAGGGAACGTTGATATGTGTGTAGAGAGATGCAAATTTCATTTTCTATAAGTTAGTTTTCAAATGACATTTGTCTAACTTGTAGCAAATTATATTTGAAAACCAACTTCTAACAAATGATATCTGATAGATAGGTTGGGAGTTTTCTTGCAACCAAGTAATTAGAAATATCTGCAAACTATGGGGGTGTTAGTAGATAATGCAAAAATATGCTTATGAGGAAAAGCATCCTCTACAAGACTCACATCACCATCGTCGGTGAGCCTAGAGAGGAAGTCGGCAACGACATTATCCTTTCCAAGGCTATCAAGGATGGTTTTGTCAAGATCCTGAAATAATAACAACCACTTGGTTACTCTGCCATTGGTAACTATTTTTTTTATTAAGTAATGAATGGAAAAGTGATTAGTGTGTAAAAATATTGGATAGACAAAATTTATTTATATCATAAATAGCAGCAATAAACTCTTTTTTTTGTTACCATGTAGTTCAATTATGTAGGAGTCAAGTTCTTACTTATAAACTATATCGCATAGGGATTTTTTTCCTCTCATTGCCACAGTTCTGCTACAATGGTAGTATCTAAAGCATCTATAGATATGGAAGTGCAGGGACCAATTTGGCCCTCTTAAGATAGGCGTTGTGGACAATTTATCTTTTAATGCTTCAAAAGCGCATTAACACTCATCAGTCTAGGTGATTTCTACTTTTTTATTAAGTAATGAAAATAAAGGACATGCAATTTTTATGAAGTTCTCAACAAAGCGTCGATAAAAACCAGTATGTCCTATGAAGTTATGTACCTCTTTTTGTGTTTTTGGAGGTGGATGGTTGATTATAACCTCAATTTTTGTTGGGTCCACTTTTATACCTACAGGAGAAATATGGTCACCCAAAACAATACCCTTGGTTAGTATCATGTAACATTTTGCATTACAAAGGGACGTGTTTTCCTCTCTACATATTTTTAGCACCTTCCCCAAGTTAGCCAAGGATTCCTCGAGCATGTAACCATATACTATAAAGTCATCCATGTATACCTTCATGCAATCATGAAATAAGTTTGAGAATATGCCGAGAACATCCCTCTGAAAGGTGGTTGGAGCGTTACAAAGTCCAAAGGGGAGTACTCGGTAGGAAAATGTTCCCCACGTGTAAGTAAAAGTTGTTTTATCTTGTTCCTCAGGGGATATTTGGTTTTTATTGTATCCACTGAACCCATCAAGGAAGGAAAAGTACTTTTTCCCTGTGAGTGTATCGATGACTTAATCGATGAAGGGTATGGGAAAATGGTTTGTTGGGCCCTTCGTTTTGTTGAATATAAGTTGTGCACAACAAATTGCAACTTCATTTTGGAGAGTAGAAGTTGTGCAAGCTGCTGAGGAGTTGGACAACGGACAAAAGAAAGAAACAGAAAGTGGTTAGAGAGACAGTGCAACATCATCTTTGAGGAAAGAAGTTGCAACAAGATCAAGAAAAGAAAGAACTTTCGGGTTCTCAACCAGCAAGATCGGATTATATATATGAGACCAATGTGATTGAAATAGGCTAATGAATGGCTAATGAAGGGTTAATGAATGAGATATAGTGTTGTTATTGTTTCCTAGGATGTTAGTCCAGAACTGTTACTTATATTGTTGTTAGTACTGATGTTGTGACAAGAATCACTGATGTAATAGGCCAATACTATAGCATAGCTGAGTTTGGAGATCTGGGTAAGAATCAGACGATCAATGTATCGGAGTTTGGTATCATTAATATAAGTGGAGGCCCAAATTTTGAAGCGACACCTTGTGTATTGAGTCCTAATGCATGAATGGATTGTTGTTTTGTATTATCGTTATGTATGATATACTTAAACGCTTCTTTATGAATGACAACACAACTTTGTTTCTTTATTTCCCAGCTAGGAATTTCTCAGAACTATTACAGGTTTAGTCTATCTTGTGCAAGACTATAGTGAGTCTTGATAACTCAAAGGTTTGTCTAAGTATTCTCCTTACCCTTCCCTCTTTTTCATGTCTCGGTTGTGCTTCGAGTGAGACTTCTTCCTTCCCCAGGAAGATGAAAATGCTAGCCCTCTAGACTACTTCGGTACCTTTGGTTGGTAACATAAGAAGGACCCTGGTCTGAACACTTTTGCGCCAACAAAATGGTTTTGTTGCCAGAACTGTTGGCTTTCTCTACTCTCCTATTGGTCTAGAGGATTCTTTATGGGGTGTTCCGATTCTATTTTACTATCATAGATTGACCATGGTTCAGATTTGATAAGATTCCCAACAAAATCCCTTTAAAAATATCGGCCCCTCTGGTAGACCAGAAGGCAACGCAGCACACAAAGTGTACTGTGCAATCTCACCCGAGATAGCTCTATGGGTGGTTGCAATACTTAGGTGTTTGCAACCTGAGACTGAGCAGATATCTGTAGTTGTGCTCTGTAATCCTTATTCGTTCAGTCTAACACCTACTTATAACATTCATTATTTTCATACATGTCGAATACCAGATCTAACTAGTTAATTCATTCATCTAACATTCATCATTTAATCAGACATAGAGATGCATACATTCATTCACATAACACAAGTTTTACCGTGGTTCACCCCCTCCTGGACTACATCCACAAAGATCTGGCTCTCAAGCTTTTACTATGTTTAGAAATATATCACGCCACATGTGGTTACAATCTTAGGTCTCCCCCTCTTCCACAGGCTCCTCGATCCCTGCAAGGCTGACTAGATCGCACCAGGCTCCTTAGCCTATGATCTAACCCTTCCGATCGAGTCACTCACTCCTTCTTTTGTTCACCGGCTAATGACTTGTATAGTTCTTACAATTCCCTCTCCCTTTGTGGGTGTCTATGTCTCTCTCTTCCTCCTCCTCTGTCTCTCTAAGTGCTACTTATATATCTTCTTGTCTCACCAACCATTAAAATACATTACAAAAACCCTAACCCTAGCATCTTCAATTATTCCTTGCATGTGTGCCTCACCTGCTTCTCTTACACGTGTTTCTTTTCCTTCCAGCTATCTTTTCCTCCTTCCATGCTTCTCCTCCAAAAATAACCTTTCTTCCTGGATAGGCATGCATCCAATAGGCCCCCAACATTGGCATGTGGCTCATCCTGAGCCACCTAAACTTTGTGCGCTTCTTCAATATCTCCTGCGAGAGCATGGAACTTCTCTGTGATTTCTTTTGCTTGTGTTTGAGCCTACACAGTATTTTCTCTGAGTGAGCCCAATTCTTGCATTGCAATCTCGTCGTTGACTATATCTGTGCATTCTACCTGAGTTTGTGCCATGTTCTTCTTTACCTCTTCCACCTGCGTAATGACCTTCGTTGCCCTCTCTTGGAGAGGTTCCATTTGAGTTTGTCGCTCCTTCTTTTGTGTCTGTGCGGCTATGAGTTCTTCCTATTGCTTCTTCATATCATGTGCTCCTTTGACGCGCTCAGTGATCGGCATCGTCTTCTGCCTCTGCTTGAGATCTTGGATAGTTGCGCTTATCTTCTCCTGCTCTTGGTCCCACTGTTGGACTTGTTGATCCTCCTCCAACTTTATCCATAGTTGTGTTGCTTTATCGAACAAGTCGACAGCTACGTGGAGTTGTCACTCCATCTCCTCTATCTGTTTTGTTGCTTCCTGCTTCCTCTGCTCCTTCACCTTGGGGGGAGTGGTAGGGATGAGTTGTTCCCGGAGGTGCTCGATCTCCTGCATGTATTGATCGATTGTCTACACAATCTGATCAATCTTTTTCGTCGTCGTGAGCTATGTTGTATGTGCGCTCTTTGGAATTTTGTCATAGGCTATAGCCAATCCCTACTCAAGCCTATCCGCACGATATTTCTCGTATTTGGTCTCGAGCTTGACCTGCTCAAGCACCAATTCCAACTCTTCTTTGTTGTCCTTCATCTAGTGCAATTTCGATGCGTCTATGTGTGCGCACGACTGTACCTCCTGCAAGACACTAACTTTCAGTTTATACAATGCCTTGGTTGGTATCTGGGTCATTACTAACTGGATTTGGGCCTAATATTTCAATGGTGTCTGACCCACAATTTCATCCATGCGTAGCATGTTGGGTGTAACGTGAAACGTCGATCTCGGTTGTGTTGTCGTCTGGATCCTATCTTGCTTGCTCGATCCAGCCTCAGCTCTTGTATGTGATGTTGTTGGGACTAGTTCTATTCCTTTGTTATCCCTCTGTGTTTCCATGATCTGATATGCTCGAGGACTGTACCTCCTGCAAGACACTGACTTGCATTTTATACAATGCCTTGGTTGGTATCCGGGTCATTACCAATTGGATTTGGGCCAAATATTTCAATGGTTTCTAACCCACAATTTCATCTATGCACAGCATACTGGGTCTAACGTGAAACGTCGAGCTTGGTTGTATTTTCATCTAGATCCTATCTTGCTCGGTCAATCCAGCCTCGACTCCTGTCTGTGATGTTGTTGGGACTGGTTCTATTCCTCTATTATCCCTTTGTGTTTCCCTTATCTACTCGAGGAGTTGCCTCATGTCTACCAACTCATCTTGCATCATATCCCTTTGGCATTGAGCTTCGTCAAAATCCTCTATTGTTCGATCCTGGACCATTTGTGCCATGAGGTCTGAGTCGTCCTCAATGATCGTATATTCTGGTGGCGTTTTGTGTGCCTTATATTTCTTGCGCGCACCCCCTATTTGTATAATTGGCCTCTTGGTCTGGCCTTTCTCCTGTTGAGTAGCACTTGATGTGGCCCCATATGTTGTCTTAGTATCGTTTTCATGTTTCTGTGGTGCTTGGGTGTTGTTCTTCTTCCCTGCCTATGTGTCTTTCTTGGACACACCCCCTTTATTCTGTTGCATCGGGTTCTGGCCTGTCCTTGGCTTCTTCAACGTCATTTTTTCTCTTGCAAGTGTATGTTCCTTCCCTGCCTCGGCCTCCTTATCCGCGGGCATCTCTCGATTCAATTCTGGAATCCTCCAGTCCTCGTGCCAATCCATGATGGCCATTTCTACGTCCTCTTCCTTGACGTAGTACCACAGTTGTATATGTTGGTTCTCGGGATCCTTCCGTGCTTGGATCCATGTTTTATGCCTGGTCACTTTGAAGTTGGCTATGCCCTGATATTGTGCGACCAGTTTTGGTGTAATCTGCCAAGAGTTGGAGATGCTTTCCTGCAGGTTGTTGTAATACCCTGCGAACATGCCTGCATTCACACCTTTTCCCTTGGGGTTTGAAGTGCTCCCCAATGATAGGTATCGCGATGTGTGGCAAGGATTGGATCTCACAGCAAAGTATGTATACTTAGGCTCCCTCCATCCGACCAAGGTGATCAAGATGAGTAGCCACGAATAGTGAAATTTTGTCCCCAGGTCCTGCGCGTCCTTGCAGTCTTCCAAGAACAAATTCAACAAGTATGGGGCCCAGCTAAGTGTAGTGCCCTCTGCACATTGTGTTGCAGTTGAGAAGACCCTAGTAGGGACTTCCTCCTTGCGGCATTTTATGATTAACTTGCACGCCATGATTTTTGTGGCGATCCTTGTTGTTGTATCACTAATATGCTTAATTATGATTTTATGCGACCCTCTTTCTGTACCATAGGTATTCTTCATTTCCTCGATAAATGCCTTCTCCTTCGTTTTTTCATCAAGGAATTGCACAGGTGACTCCTCCCGTGGTGGCAGCAATGTAATGTATGTAATGAGCTCCACATCTATCGAGACGAGTTGTTCCAGCCATAGGTATCCTCTGTGGGTAACTTCCATCAGTTGCTTGACGCGGTTGCTTATGTCCTAGCCCCTTCCAAAGTGTGGGATGTCCAACAGGCCTAGAGTCTTGGTTTTGGCCAATCCAGTTGCCCACTGTTTTGGTTGGTTAATTAGTTCACCGAAGTGTCATATACCCACAGTATCCAAGTAAACTTTCTTGGAAAACTCTAAAAACTTGTCTGTGTCAATCACATCATGGTCTGAGTATCGTATTCTATCCACGTGGCCTAACAGGTTACCTGTGACACGCACCCCTTCCAGAATGCACGGCAAGACTATAGCTATGGCAGCCTGCTTGCGCGGTGATCTTGCTACTGGTTGTTTTCCCTTCCGCTGTATTGGGTGACTTGAGGTTCTAGACTCCATTGTCCTCTCTTCTGCATACTCCTCTACCCGATCGGTGACATCTTCCACTGTGCCCTCCTATGGTTCTTCCTGGGTGGTTGTGTGTGACATTTTTGGTGCAGTCGTTTCTGCCTGGTTCGGGACAGCCATTAACCCTCAAGGCTTCTTCAGGGTTTTTCGAGCGTGAATGATTTCCTGTATCCTAGGTCTGATGACTTTGTCCTACTTTTGGCATATCGATGTTCATGCCCACTAGTGTTGTCTGTTGGGTTTCCTCCACCACTGGTGTGGGGCTTCCTGGTGTCATATCGGATGACAGGATTTCGTCCACGTTGACGATTTCCGGAGGCCAAGGTGGTTTTTGTTCGCCTTCATGTTTTTGTTGAGGTGCTCTGAGGTTGCTTTGAGGTCATTTGCAGGTTTGGATCGACGCTCTTAGCTTGGGTGGTGCCATGGTGGTAAAGGTATTCTCTGTCGAGCTTAATTGGCTTTGTAACTTCTGCAAACTCACTCTCTGCTTCATATACTCTGTCGCTCTGTGTTTTTCCCAATTTCACAATAACCCTTATGATCCTCGCATGCTTACCTTATATAGGAATCGTGTGAAACTTCTAGGAGACATTACCCAACATCTGTGTTGAATGAACTGGCACTTCCTGCATACTTTCCATTGAATTCCCTTTCTGTCGCCAGTTGGCACGATTAATGCAGTGTCCCGTTAATTGTTCTTTTCATTCAATTTTGATAGTCGTCATCCGTTGGTGCTTTCTTGCTGCACCTACAATTTTTGTTGTTTCCGCCTTTTAGTGATCGTTGGTCCTTTCTCTGTCGCGCTAGCGTTTCCGAGTGCACGTGCTCATTCTCTTTTCGGCGCGCTACGCATTTGTTTCTTATATTTTGATGTTCGACGCAGTAACCTCTCGGTTGTTGTGCTCAGTTTTTTTTTTTTTTTAAGTGCTAGGAGGTCGAATGTCCCTATACAGCTTAAGTGGACTCCCATTGATCATCCCTATAAGTTATGTTCCTCCTAAATCCTTCAACTGTACAGCTCCCCCATCTATGACAATCTTTACTTCATATGGTCCTAACCAATGCATTATGAATTTTCTTGGGTGTTGAAGAGATTTACTGTCGTACACCAAGACTAAGTCTCCTTCCTTGAAATTTTTTCTCTTGATATGTCTGTCATGCCAAGGTTTGTCCCTTGCTTTCTGTACTTCTTGGTGAAACCCTGCTATAATCCTATCTTCCTCCATGATCATCATCTAATTTAGCCTTTCCTGTACTGTGCCTCGTTCTTTCATGTTGGTAATTGTTGCTACGCGCAGACTAGGTACCAAAAACTCTAATGGCACCACTGCTTCTTGTCCATACACCAATATGAATGGTGTCTACCCTATCAATTTTTTGCATGTGGTCCTATACGCCCACAGTACTACTGGTATCTTCCAGTCCCAATCGTCCCTATTCACATTCTGGATATTTGTCAGTGCATTCTCAAGGATCTTGTTAAAGGCTTCCACTGTTCCATTTGCTTGAGGATGATATGGTGTACTCTTTTGATGATAAACTTCAAACTCCTCAGTGATAGCCCTAATAGTGTTGTTAATGAACCGAGTGCCTTGGTCACTCATCAAAATCCTTGGGCAGCAAAATCTAATGATCACTTGCTCAAACAAGAAGTCTGTTGTAGTCTCTGCACTGCAATTTTTTACTGGTGTTTCTTCTGCCCATTTTGTTAAGTATTATATCGTAGTGATAATGTACCTCGCTCCTAACCTTTTTGTTGGTGGGTTAATTGGTCCCACAAAATCTATTTCCCATTTGTCGAATACCTGCAAGGTTACTTGTGGTCTCAGGGGCATCTTGTCCCTTCTATTCAGTTTACCAACCCTCTAACATACATCGCATTTCTGGCAATAATCCTTTGAGTCTCTAAGAACAGTCGACCACCATAGTCTTACACACAATACCTTATGCACAGTAGATTTTCCTGCATAATGTCCTCCTGTTATTCCCTCATGGGATTCTGCTAAAATCCTAGGTCTTTCATGTTCTAGCACACATCTTCTCAAGATGTTATCTACACCCATTTTGTATAAGTATCCTCCAATTAATTGATAGTCTGCAACCCTGACTACCAGATTTTTCTTATGCGCAGTGTTGAATTCCTGTGGCTCAGTCCGTGTACTCAGGTACTGGATGATGGCTGCGAAGTATTCATCAGCTATCTAGACTGAAAATAGTTGCGCATCAGGAAATTTGTCCTCTAGATTCATAGGTTCCTCCCCATTAGTGATCCTCGATAGGTGATCAAGTCTTGTGTTCAACCTGCCTGGTTTGACAATCACTTCAAAGTCAAATTCCTAGAACAACAATAACAATCTACAAATTCTCCCCCCCCCCCAACACTGGCTTGTTGACGAGATATTTGAGAGTTGAATGATTTGTGAACATCTTGAAATGTTTTCCCAATAAATAATGCATTAATTTCTCAAGCGCATAGACCATAGCTAAGCCTTCCCTTTCTGTGGTATTGTAAATTTTCTCTGATTCTGACAGTTTCTACTAGTGAATGTTATAGGATGGTCCAATTCTCCTGATCCTGGTTTTGCCAGAATATCTCCAAGTGTATTGTTGATGCATCTACATGTACATGGAATGTCTTTTCACAATCGGGGAATACTAGTATTGTTGTGGTTACCATCTTCTCTTTCAATGCGTCCAATATGTGCTGACAGTCCTCATTCCACTGAAACTTGGTGTCTTTTCTTAGAAACTTCTCCATTGGTGCAGTGATCTGCGCATACGCCTTTATAAATTTCCTATAGTATCTTGTGTCCCCAATGTTGCTCTTAACTGACAGACTGATTTTGGTGGTTTTAGATTGACAATTACTGCAATCTTGGCAGGATCTACTAGCAAGCCTTGTTTGCATACTATATGGCCCAATAGTATCCCAAAAGGTGTTATGGAGATGCAAGTCTTGATATTTAACGATATCTGACACTGCCTGCATCTTTCTAACATCAGCCTCAACACCCCTACATGGTCTTTCAACAGACTATAGATTGTCCAATCGTCCAGATATACCTCTAGAAACTCGTGGATGAATTCTTTGAATGCAGCTATGACTACTCTGGAAAATATTGTTGGTGCATTATTCAATCCAAACGACATGATTGTATACTGGTATGATCCCCATTTCATGGAAAAAGTGGTCTTGTATCTGTCTTCTGGTGCTATCTTGATCTGATGGTATCCTGAGAATCTGTTGGTAAATGAATAAGCTTCATGTCCTCCTACGTTCTACAACGCCTCATCTGTGAAAGGAGTAGGGAACGGGTCATGTAGGCACGCATCATTCATCTTCCTTAAGTCAACACATATTCTTATCCCCCATTGTTTCTTCTCTTGAACTACCATAGGGCTTACCCATTCAGATTCCTCAACCGGTTCTATGATTCCAACCTCTAACATCCTATCGATTTCGGCTTTGACTTTTTGCTTATATATGGGGTTTAGTCTATATGGTCATTTTTTGATCGGTCTTGCCTCCAATCTTAGTGGTATATTCATTTTTTCTAGCTCTCATGCTATGCCTTTCATTTCTGTAAACGTTGTTGGGAATAGGTCGTTGTACTCGCACAGTAGCTTTGTTATGTTTTCCATTGTTTTCTCATCCCAATAGTCTCCAATGTTGGCCATTTTGGGATTCTCAACTGTCCCAATGTTGACTTTCTTCACCTTGATCGACGCAGCCATTACTTCTAATTCCATTGGTGGACCTTCCACTTATCTTTCACCTTCAACTTCCTCAATCTAAATATCGCATGGGTCATCTTCATCTGGTGCTTCTTCCTGCACGTGGTAGCATGGAAGTAGTTATTTTACTGTCTGTTTGTTTTGTTGTTGTTGTTCTGTCATGAGTTCAACTTTTGGTCCTTTAATGAATATCACCCCTCTGATTTGTTTAAGTGTTGCGTATATGTTGGGGTTCTCGTGCTCAAATGAGAAAGTGATTGTAAAGTTCTATTGTAATATTGTCTAGTTTGTAGTTCCTCTACATAGTTCCTGGTCTATATACTAGTTTGTTGGGATGCCCTCTAATGTGTAAAGAAAATGATGGGGCCAGTCCTCCGGTGGTGTCATTTTCTATAGTGCCCTACACTCCTCCAAGTGTTTTGTTGGTGCCTCTTGTCCATCATATTTTTTCATCTGGTTGCTTTCTTGTTCTGCCCCAAACCTAATATGCAGTAACCGCTTACATTGGTACCAGTCGTGAATTGTTTCTTTGTGTGCACCTCACCATCTTGCAAGTGTTTCCTTGAGTGCTATATCCAGGGCTAAAAGCCTATGATTTTATAACACTTCATCTTTGTATCGTGTTAAGAATACTTCTAAGTCATTCACCCCATGGAAGTTGGGAGGTTCCCTTATCTCCGTACCTACCCATCTTACTGTGCGGTCTATTCTTGTGGAGACTTCGTGTAACCTCTACTGCCAATTTTCTAAGACTGTATTTGAGTCTAATGCACATGAGGTGATGCTTCACCAACTAAGTACCCCGTATGTAGTCAGGTTCACATAATCTTTTTCTCATGTGGTTGTTTTTTACAACTGGTTAATTTCATCCAGGTCCAAACAAGTAGGTTCTACAAACCTTTCCCCTTCTGATGGGTGCAATAATGCAATTACTTTGTATTCTCCTAACTCGAAGGTCATATTCCTCGTCTTTATGTTGATTATGGCCTGGTTATCAAACATCCAATCCAAGCCCAACAATGTCAGATAAGGTGTTATTCCATCCATTATCTCGATTACTTCAAAGTTAGCTTTAGTCTGCACTCCATCCAGATCTATTGTCAATCCTTTTAGTCTTCCAATTGGTAGAACTCTGTGTTTATTTGCTAGTTTCAGTGGGACATGTGAGTATCCTAATGTGGGTTCTCCCATACATTGCCATGTCTTTTTAAGTAGCACATTTACTTTAGATCCTAAATCTAGTATAATATCTCCCATGTTCATGTCTCCAATGTTGGCGTTCAGTCTGAGCTCCATGTTTGTTCTCCTTATTGTATGCAGATGATTAATTGTTTTCTTCTCTAGCTTTCCTTTTGCCTCTATGCTACATCTTTCTATCATGTTTTGTAATACTTTAATATATTATGGATCATTTAGTAGTCTAACGCGAGATTGAAAAAAAATCTTAATCGTACTTACTCATACCAGTGGTTGTGTTCCTTCGGTGTGGTCCAGCGATGGAGGCATATCGTACACTGGTACTTCCTTATTATATTGTGTAGTTGATGTCGATGCAATATCTGGCTTCATAAATTCTTGTATATCTTGCTTGAATATCTCTTTTTTGTTTTGTGCATCGAACTGCTTCTGTTGTTCGACATTCTTTTTCACCCATTGGTGTTGTGCTGGCTCTTTTATTATTACGTCGTTTCCTGTTTTAGCTCCTCCCCATTTCATTATGTTGTTGTTTCTTCCTTCATCCCTCACTTCCATTGAAATCCACTGAACATTCTGATTGTTTTGATTTCTCTTCTCCTGGATTTTCGCTAATAGTGTCGGACATTCTTTCGTGTCGTGGTCTGATGCATGACAATACATACAGGTCGCTAGTAGAAGTGGACATTCTCTTGCATAGTGTCCTGGTTGTTGACAATTTTGGCATACCACTGGTCCTCTACCTCTTCCAAAGCCTCCTCTTGCTCTTCCCCCACCTCTGTGGCTAACTCGATCCCCTCACAATGCATTATACTGAGGCACCTGGTTATACTGCGTCGTATTATAGTGTTGTTGTGTGGTATTGTACTGCAGCTACGCAATGTTATATTGTTGTCGCGCAGTGTTATACGGTACCGATACTTGGTTAAACTATGGTGTGTCTTGCTCGGTCATCATTTATGCATGCACCCTGTATGCATCTTATGTTCTTTCCCTCATGAGGTCCATGGTTCTGCAATATTTTCCATCATGTCCTATTGACTTGCAAAAGTTGAAATACGAGCTCTTCGGTACGATCTGGTACTTCTGCATCATTGGGCAGTGGTATGGATCATGAACCTGTTTCTTAAAGATCTCACACCATAGTCCTCCTGTTGGCAATGGTTTTGGAATTCTTGTTGCCATGTACTGTGCGAATGTTGGACATCCATTCTTATGGTGTCCTTCTATCCTACATGTGGTACACCAAACAGCTTCTCTTTTGTCCTTACCTTTGTTCTGGTTTAACTGGAACGTTAAGTTCTTCAAATGCTCCTTCAACTCATCTATGGCTGGATCTTTATTCTGATATTGGTTATCTTCCAGTTGTAGGGTTGCCTGTAGAGCCTCTGCCTACGTCTGAAACTTCTGTTGTCGCAACAGACATTTCAAGTTTGGTAGTAGTGAATTGACAAACAAATGCCTATGATGCATATCTGTCATGGCATATTTTAGCTTTCCCTTCAATCGTTTGAATCTCTGGTCAATCTCCCATACATATTATTTGGTTTTTGTCTGATCTATATCATCTCATTCATGTATCGATCCTCTAAAATAGGCTTTTGGAACTCATTTATCAGCAACTTCTTAATATCTCCAATCGTTCTAGTTGTCCCTGACGGACTTTTTGCAGCTAAACTCATGTACCAATCTAGTGTGTGATCTCTTAGCGTGATAACTAATTGTGCAAGTTTAGTGTCCTCGTCTATGATCTGTTTCGCTTCCTAGATCTTTTCACAGATCAACAGGTGCTTCTTTGGGTCCTCTGATGCCTCTCCTTTGAATTCCGGTAACCTAATGGCAGGATCATTTCTTGCCATCCTGAATGTTGAACTATTATATTGACGCAGTGTAGATACTTGAATAATGCTTCCTAAACTAGCTCCCCCAATTTGTGTTCCTTATGTAGATGTACTTTCTGATGTCTTGCTTCTCCCAAAATTCGGTTCTCTAAATAGTGGTGTTCTTCTTGGTGTATTAGTCACACATGGGTTTATGGGTTCCACATTGACATTGATATGGATAGGAGTGTTGCCTTCCATTTCCACTTTTCAACCTCTCGTATTCCTCTCATATGTCACGTGCAAGATTTCCTCAATTTGTTCCACAGCCCAAAGATCCTCTACTTCCTCTTCATCACTTTCCAAGCCTTCCCTCGCGGCTACGACTCTCTTCTTGGTGTTCACCTTATAGTGGTAGGGTACTCCACTGTGCATATTTCCATTTGTTGTCTTGATCCACTTGATCTGGTCTTCATCCATCATAATTGGGTCCAAGGCCTCCTCCTTCTTTCGTTTATCCCCTTATCCTTCCATTTCTCCTTCTCCTGTTAGTGCTTCCCCCATGCACGCAGGGAAGTTTAGTTGTCTGACTCCATTGTCATTACACCTTTGTTATATAATAATATCTTAATGGAAGTATATAACAATCTAATGTACCTACGTTGAGAACCCTTCAAGAACTCTTGTTCAACTACGTTGAACGACTTCGTTGTATCTACTGCAAATTATGTGATAAATCCTGCAACAATGTTGTCTAACCAGAAATCTATTGCACGCGTAAACTTATTATCCACTTTTTGTAACTGTGCGATCTCTTCAGGATTCCACTCTAGCTGTCTGATCCGATTTGTGGGATGGTTGTATTTCAATATTTTTATCCACTCCTGCAATACATGCGGGAAATCATAGAAAAATACTTCATGCAAGTCGTTGAATACGTACTTGTCCAGATATTTGTGCGGTGTTAACTTCGAATTTCTGTTATCATTATGTCCAAACTCTAGCTTCTTCATATTCAACCATCTCTCTATATATTCCTTCATTGGATTCCATGATCTCAACATTCCCTTTTAGATTCTCATTCTCTGAATGACTTGTTGTTCGATTCGACATTCTTTTGATGTGTATTCCACAAATCTCACATACTCAGTCCCATTTCCTTCCAAAAAATCGGCAATGGAACCATTTGTTGGCTTTCTCTACTCTCCCATTGGCCTAGAGGATTCTTTATGGGGTGTTATGATTCTATTTTACTATCACAGATTGACCCTGATTCAAATTTGCTAAGCTTCCCAACAAAATCCCTTTAAAACTATCAGCCCCTCTGGTAGACCAGAAGGCAACGCAGCACACAGAGTGTATTGTGCAGTCTCACCCGAGATAGCTCTACTGGTGGTTGCAATACTCAGGTGTTTCCAACTTGAGAATGAGAAGAGATCTGCGGTTGTGATTTGTAATCTTGATTCATTCAATCTAACACCTACTTATAACATTCATTCTTTTCATGCATGTCGAATGCCAGATCTAACTAGTTAATTCATTATTATAACATTCATCAATTAATCAGACATAGAGACACATACATTCATTCATATAACACAGGTTTTATCGTGGTTCTCCCCCTCTTGGGCTATGTCCACAAAGATCTGGCTCTCAATCTTTTATTATGTTCAGAAATATATCACGTCGCGCGTGGTTACAACCTTAGGTATCTCCCTCTTCCACGGGCTCCTCGATCCCTATGAGGCTGACTAGATCACACCAGGATCCTCAGCCTATGATATAACCCTTGGGATCGAGTCACTCACTCCTTCCTTCGCTCACCATCTAATGACTTGTATAGTTCTTACAATTCCTTCTCCCTTTGTGGGTGTTTGCATCTCTATCTTCCTCCCCCTCTGTCTCCCTAAGTACTACTTATATATCTCCTTGGCTCACCAGCCATTAAAATACATTACAAAAACCCTAACCCTAGCGTCATTAGGTCTTCCTTTCATGTGCGCCTCGCCTGCTTCTCTTACACGTGTTTCTTTTCCTTCCAGCTGTCCTTTCCTCCTTGCATGCTTCTCCTCTGAAAATAGCCTTTCTTTTTGGCCAGGCCTGCATCTAACAAGGACCTATGATTTAAAGGGAACCTATGAGGAGAATGCTTCCATGGATCTATAGATCTGAGATTAAAAAATGGTGGGAAAGAAATTGTGACGCCTTTATATGGAAGGAAGCGCAGTTGCGAGGTAAAAGTGAGAGGAATACAAGAGATTTTTCCTTTTACTCAGAAAGATCGAGCGACCAGTATGAGATATTTTGGGTTAAATTTCTGGAAGAAATATTCCATTGGATAGATAGGCTCCAAGAAGCTCCAAAATTCCAAGAATGCATCAAGAATACATGTACTTGGGATACAGCTAAGATTGCAGCACTTCACCAGCTGGATCACCAGATCACATGAGCAGTCAATTTCTAGGTTCATACGACTCTGAAGGGATACATTGTTGAATTTGCAGCCAAGAATCACCAATCTTTTTCACGTGCGGAAGAAATTTTCAATAAAGGTGTGCATGGCAGACTATTGAGGGAAATTCCCCTGTGTATCAAAGTATTCTTGATGGAGGAGGGGATGATAACTATTCCCTCAACTGATATGGCAACCTAAACACCTACGCTTGGGGTAGGGTGATTTTGGGGTATGATCATGACCTGAGAAGGGGAAAGGGTTCTTTGAAATATGGGGGAAGATCAAGAAACAAACGCAAGAAACGAATGAGCCTTAAGGAGATCCACCATTGTTGAGAAGTGGTGGCGTGGGAAGGTAAATAAAGCAGTGAAGCAGTCTGAGATGTTAAAGAATGAAATCGGATAAAGAGGAACATATGAAAGAAAGAAGGAATATTTGAGGAAGTTGAGAAGACAAGAAAGACTGGTCATTCTAATATTTCCACAGAGAGAAGCATAGAGAGGAAGGAGTCCTGAGACGGGTGGAAAAGAAGAAGAATGTGGAGAATCAAGGGAAGACGAAGCCCAAATAAAGAAACCCCCTCAAATAAATAAACCTGCCCATAAGTAGTGGAACCAACCCTGAATCACCCATCCCCCAGGTGTCCTCTATACACATGGTAAATTATGCACCACCTACTTATGTTATTTTTGTTCCATCACATCTAGTTAATCAGAATCGGTATGTAAGTGTAAACATTGGGAGAATATTGGGATCCCTAGGCATATCACAACCAGGACCATTATGTTTCATTCTAATAGAAGCAGTGAGACCCACAATGGTTGGACATATGGGAGGATTTATCACCTGATACCCAGAATTATGGGGTAAAGGGGATGAAGATGTAGAGAAACATTAGTTCTTGTGTGAAGACATATGGAGGTCCAGAGGGACTCTCGATGTAAATAAGTTAGTAGAGTTTCAGACTATCTTGAGGGGTCGTGATCTCAAATGGTATAAGAATGTTATTGAACCTGGGTTGCTAGGACAAGTTTTCACCCTTGGCCAAGTTCGTTTGAAGTTCATTGTCGAATTCAAACTACCTAAATCAAAGCAACAAACTCTCTTTGAGTTATGGGAGATTCAACAAAGATGAGGAGAATCTGCCTGGAAGTATAGACAGAAATTTAAGGATGATATTGGGAGGCTACTGCATCCAATTCACAAAGATCACCAGAGGGAGTGGTACATCCAAGGATTACTACCTCTGACGAGAATTCCTTTAACGCAACATAGAATAGCCACATTAACAGACCCCTTGGAATAGTCGATGACGATCGAATCCATGGTAGGTTATCCTGGGAATCTAAGAATGACCAGGCCTCCAGTAGATGCAAATTTGTCACAACTTCAGGGAAAATATCAGTGCTAACGGAAAATATTCCAAAACTAACCACATAAATACCAGAACGACCTTAGGTTTGGTGTATAGGATGTTACATAGAAGGGAATCTGGCAATCGAATGTTCACACATAAGGGGAATGGGACCTCTTCACAACCTGATGGGACCTTCTTCAAGACCCATGGCAGGAGTTGTGTAAGTATCTGCGACTCCACCATTCGATACACTACGGATATATAATACCTTTCCAGGCGCTCAAACCTCTTAGACAGCGAAGTATTGTGAGATTTGTCAGACACATGGACATGCATCGAGGCAGTGTCCTATTATGCAGAAGTACACAATACAATACACTGTTAGTTTTTCGCATCTATGACCAATGCCACAAATCAATGTAGAGAGATAGACGCACTTGCTGAAAGATTGGACAGGACAGCGTTCAGAGTAAATGAAACCCCCCCAAGACCTGGAAGAGGCCAAAGAGGTGGGGCTGGAGGTGGATTCAAAGGAGGGAGAAATGGAGGCAGAGGTTCAAGCCATCGCTACAACTACAACGAACAAGGTCATTTGGCAAGATATTGCCCTCACCCAAGACGACCATGGTGCTCATACTGCAGGAATAATGGGCACGCAACTAAAGACTTCCCAGACTTGATTGCAAAGTGGGAAGATTGGGTTCGTCAGTGAGGAGATAATCTCATAAGCTCGGAATTAAAAATGGGAATTGAGGGACATATACCGAAGATTAAAACCATCACTCGTGGAGGAGCAAAGACTGGGGTAGACGCAGATAGTCAACCCAAGATATAGAAAGTTATTTCCAAAGATGACAGGTATGATCCTGTGAAACAAAAGTTGTTTTTCAAAAATGCAATAGAAATATTTAAGAGTGTCCCCACTCCAGAAATAGTTGAGAATCCTCCTAGAGATGCCTATCAACCTAACCTTGTGCAAGTCCCTACCTCACCGCCAACACCCAATAATTCTACAATTCCAAGAAGACACCTTGAGCAATCTCAAAGTGTAATCAATGTTTGGTTTCAATTATTATTTGATATCCTAGGGGATGACCAACTTCCTGAGAACTTGCGCAACACCTTATACTTGATACTGGGAAATGAGGGAACCCCAAAATCCATAGTAAGGACTAACCTCCCTGAGAAGAATACCTAGAGAATAGAAATAAGAAAGGTGCGAACAGGAAAAGAATTTAGGTTAGAAGCCATGCTAGATGATTTTGAAATCAAAGATGTCATGCAAGATTTGGGATCAGATGTCAACATCCTTCCCAAACAGACATGGGAAGCTTTGGGAAAACCTCATTTAGTATATTCCCCCATTCAGTTGAGAATGGAAAACTGCTACTGCATCTTCCCAGTAGGAAGGTTGGAAAATGTGGAAATAGATGTTGCGGGAGTTAAGACCACAACTAATTTCGAGGTAATTGAAATCATGGGAGATAAGGAACCCTACCCTTCTCTTCTCGGAATTGATTGGAAATATGACAACTATGGTGTCATAGATCTAAAGAGGGACACCATGACGTTTGAAGCAGAAGGGATAAACGTAGTTCATCCCTTATATCCTTGTCTAGGGCCTAGATATATTGAACCAACGGACCATAATATGGATTTAGAAGCCCTTGAACAATTATACACAATCACAGTAGGAATAAGACCAAATTACATAAATCCTACTACAGACGGATCATTAAGTTGGAGAAGCATACAATCTGTTGATGAGGATTTGGAAGCAGCATTTGACAGTTGGCAACAAAGTTCATATGAGCGATTATCAAGGCAATGTGCAACTATCAGAGTAACGATATGGATTGGAACTGAGGTCAGAGAACCCCCTACATACAATGGTACCTCAGAGGTTCACAGTTTTCTCGCCAGCATGGAAGAGAATATAGCGATGGAGCAAAGAATCTTTGTTCTTGACTTAGCCTTGCAGGATACCCCCGCTAGATGGTGGGCCACGTTATTTAAAGATGCTAAGAAATATGCTAGATCTTGTGACACTTTCCGGAGAGTAGGAAAGTCGTCACGCGGAGATGAATTACCCCTTCAGCTAGTCAGATCACTTCAGGCATTTGAGAAGTGGGTTGTTGATTTTATTGGACCGATCAACCCCCCGAATAAACACTCAAAGGCCAGATACATCATTACCGCAACTGATTACCTTACAAAATGGGCTGAAGAATTGGCAGTTCAAGACTATTCTACAGATATAGCTGCTATAGTTATATTCAAGAACATTATCACTCTATTTGGATGTCCTAGAAGTCTAACCAGTGATTAAGGAAGTCACTTTATCAGCAGCACAATCGCAATGTTTACAACTGAATTTCTTATAAAACACCATAAGAGCACTCCCTACCATCCACAAGCTAATGGTACAGTAGAGGCATTTAATAAAATTCTGGAAAGAGGACTAACAAAAGTATGTTGTGTAAACTGGGAAGACTGGGATGATAGAGTTCCAGCAATCTTGTGGGCTTACAGAACTACCACAAATAATCTACACATGTATACCCCATTTGAATTGGTTTATGGGAAAGAAGTTGTTGTACCCGCAGAATTTATCACCCCTAGTCTCTATATAGCACAGGCTACACACATTACAGATGATGAATCAATTGCGTAGAGGATTGCAGACTTGCAAGAACTTGAGGAAGCAAGATTTCTAGCCGATTTTCATCATACAGTTGAGAAATCCAGATAGAAATCTTGGCATTACGTGCATATTAAGTCCAAAAGATCCACGCAAGGGGATAAGGTACTCCTATATGATTGACAACATATGAAACATCCATGCAAGTTGTGCATACATTGGTTGGGTCCATTCATAGTTGTGGAAATCCAACACTCTCGTGCAGTCAAGCTCACGCAAATAGATGGTATTCTCCGTCCAAGTTGGGTGAATGGCGCCCGCCTGAAACCCTACATTTCTCATGCTTGAGCCAAAGCATGATTGCTCCAGTACAAAGGAGCATGTACAGTAGTAAGATTTTCATTTTCTGCAATTTCTTTAATTCAGTTAATAAATGTTGGAGTGTGCATTTAATGTGCCACGACATATATTCTTTTTCAGTCTAAGTGTTTCTTTTGTGCAAAACTGCTTACTCAATGGAAAAGGATCGGAAGAGCCACCATTACATTAAATAAAGTTATTTAATATGACAGGGACCCCATTGTGGTCGGAGGGAGGGCGAATCTAAGATCGATCACAACCCATGTGCCACATGCGTCCAGTCCAGTCATATGCTTTATGACAACCATCGTAACCCATTAGAAATTTCCGTAAAGCCATAAAGGCACGATACACACATATTCCATCGATATCCTTGCCCTGCTTCTCAGCTATTAAAAGAATAAGCACCTCAGCTCAACCACGTCCCTGTTAGTCCCTTCATTAAAATCCAAGATTTGTTGATAGCTCTTACCCCGTTATTCGTCACGTCGGACACCTAAGCCTAAAAACATGTTTATGGCCTAATCATGAATGTCTTTATGTGCGCTTATAGAATTTTTCTAGTTATCCAGTTATAAGACTCCATGAATGCACGAGAAAACATCATTGTTCGATGTTAGCTAGATTTTGAATTTTCTGCAATCGTGCATACCCTCGGAGATTTTCTTTCTCCTATCACAAAGTCGACCCTGATTTATCCAGCGTATCAACACTTCAAAGCTACCATGCTAAGAGAAATAGGAGGTCGGATTTCATCTCTCAAAGAAGCAATCCCAGATGAACTGTATGATCCTCAGATCAAGATCTTCGGGGATGTCAAGGGGAAAATAGAGCAAGTAAATCTTTTGGACCTTGACATGGTAGACCAAGTGTTGTTCCCACAAATGAACATTGACATGTTCTAGGACTTGGTTCCATATGAAATCGGAGGCATGCAATTTTTCCCCAAGCCCACATTTATCAATCTGTTCAATTCCACAATCATGCACCTCAGAGACTTACCTGTCTTCAAGACCACTCGTCAGGTTGCGCGCTGCATGAAATTTATGATCAGTCGAGTGCATGACATAAGCCTATGGCTTTACTGGAGGTATCCAATTCATGCATATGACATCCACCAGCTCATCAGCTTATCTCTCGAGGGTGAGGATGTCGCCAAAGGATTCCAAGGACCGAGTAAGCACAGGAAGAAGAAAGGAGAGGTTAGCCAATATGAGAAGTTCCACGCATAGAGAGGTGATCGAACAACAAATATTGACCCAATTATTCCAGAAACAGTTCAAACGTCCTGCTATGTAACAGCGAGTAAGGTCATGTGTTCCTACTACAATTGAAAATGTACCTTAAATGCTCTTTCAGTAGCTGAATTTTGCACAAACAGAGTTGTATTCAACTGGTATAGCTACCTACTAAAGGAACTCTTGGTAGCTTTTGATAAAGCTTAGGAGAAAGGCAGAACCTTTACATATGGATACCTATTAGTATCATTTTCCATGTGGAAATGGAAGCCACCCATGGGGAGACAGTTGGCACTAGCGGACAAAGGTCTCCTTACCAAAATGTTTGAAATGTTCAAACCTTGGCACTCAAGGTCAGATCACGAGAACCAGGAATTCAACAATGTCGCTTTCTCAAAGTGGTACAATCTATTGATTCACGCAACTCAGAGGTGGTGCATACCACAAGAGTTGTTGAACCTAAACACCTGGAATATCACCTTTGGCCTGAACTGCCATAACACTCTTGTTTGGTCAAGGTAAGCAAATCTAGAAGATTTCCACTCAAGGTTGTTCCCCTTCTACCTTGATGAGGAAACATTAATCAAAGAAGTCATGTCGTGGACTAGTGTCAAGCGCAATCCACGCAAATCTGGCATGCACTACCTCTTTCCTACAGAGCTCCTGAAGAAAAAGGGACAAGAAGAAAGAGTAGGGTTGAGTTTCGGCCCAGCAGAGAAGAAACAAAAGGTCTAGATGTCAACGAACTCAGAAGACGAAGAGGATGCAGAACCTCTGGAATAAAAAGGAGAGGACATTGCCTATTTTTTCGCAACTCCCAGACCAAGCCATGCTATCAGGTAAATATATCAATGACATCCTCGCTGATGCTTTCATAGGGGATCCATTAGTTAAGAAACCCAGGTCAAGCCTCTCCCATGTGAATATTTTGAACCCCCAATCGATATCCTCGGCTATACCTTATACTCCAATAGCCGCTCGAGCTACTCAAACAGTGATCGACATCCAAGATGATTCCGAACCAAATACCACTGCATCCACAACCATAATCACTGAGCAACCCCCATCACCTCCACAAGCCCCGTCATCACCGCAAGACACCACAATTCAACCCCAACCCATTTCACCTGAGCCCATGCAGCTGGATCTTCCCGACCCACTTGACCATGTACCAGAATGCATTACTTTGACCCCTGAAGCCTCGATCCAGTCAGTCGCTCCATTCGTACCCATTCAGGACACTCTACCTTCGACGGAGAGTCAAATTGTTTCAATACCGTAAGTTCCAAGCACTCAACATCCTCTCTCAACGGTCAATGTTGATATTTCCATCCATAGAAGCGGAACCCCAGAAACAATATAGAAAGAGGCAGAAGCACAGAAGGTTCAAAAGGAACCCAAAACTACATTGGGGAAGAGCACAACATATTTTCAAGAACAACTGGAACCATTCTTCTAGAACCCACAGCTGTGCATGAAACTATTGCAACTTTTCCTCGCCAAGACATAAGCTTTTCCTCAATTCCTAGCAGAACTGAAGGCTATACTTGCACATCAACTGTAAGTTCCATCCCGAAGAGAAGAAGAGGTGGAGACACGCTTCGCAGAATCGATGGCCAATGGACTGCCACTGCAAGTCCGAGTACCCATGGATGTCACTCCTTTATCGGGTGAGCTCACGCAATTACCAATAGCATAGCTGGTAGGAATAATCAGAACCTCAACTAAACGACTAGAGCAAAGGATCCTGCAGGCGGAAAGAGAAGCAGAATTCTGGAAACAAGAAGGACTCCTTACGCAAACATAATAAACGCAAGAGGAATACTCAAAGGTTCAGGCAGAACAGAAGGTGGAAAAAGTCAAAGAAAAACTCTCATAGGCCTGGATGATGATCAGGAAGACAATGCCTCAGCTGCCAAAGTCTAGCACAACAAGAGAGCCTATGGAGTAGATCGAGTTAATTCATGCAGCTTGGTCAGAACTAGTATAAAGAGCAAAATGTCTCGCGGCATCGTTGTGAGACAGAAAGGAAGAAGTTGAACTACAACCCAAGAAGCTCCAAGAGAAAATGGAGAAAATTGTCTTGGAAGGGAACAATGCAAGAGAAACCTTGCACAAACGGACTGTCGAATGCACAAAGATCTTCAGAGACGTTAGTGATTGGTTGGGAATCATTTCACAGTGCAACCAAACACTAGAGTACGTGCACGTAAATATCCAATCACTTAATGAAGAAGCAGCCATCACCCTAGATCCGTTAGAATAGCAGGTGAAATTCAACAAAATCCAGCAATCGAACAATGAGTTGAATGCATTGTATGAAGCCCAAACTGTTGCTAAGAAAGAGCTACGAGAGTTTCAACCTGTAGTCCAGACAAAATACCTACATATGCATAAATTTGATGCCATTGTTGACTCAGAATGGAACTCATTAGTTGTGTCAAAGCCAAAAGAGTGCATCACAGACGCCACTCAACATATTTTTTTTAAACTTCACTACTTGCCAGGAAGTGGTAGGACAAAGTGGATAAATTTCAATAAGTCAGGAAGAGAGCCCTCGAACTCGTACCTAAGTTGGGCCCTTCGTTTGAAGAAGAGAAAGTAGAAACAACCCAAGCTGGAAGTGAAAGCAACTTGGAACCAGAAGGAAAGATAGAACAACAAGCCAACCCAGAGACCACGAAAAAGTTGAAGACTTGACTCGGGGTGAGTCAAGGATTGTGGTCAGAGCCTATTAGGCCCTTCGTTTTGTTGAATAGAAGTTGTGCACAACACATTGCAGCTTCATTTTGGAGAGCAGAAGTTGTGCAAGTTGTTGAGGAGATGGATAACGGACAAATAAAATAAACATAAAGCAGTTAGAGGGACAGCGCAACATCATCTTTGAGGAAAGAAGTTGCAACAAAATCAAGAAAAGAAAGAACTTTTGGGTTCTCAACCAGCAAGATCAGATTATACATATGAGACCGATGTGATTGTAATAGGCTAATGAATGGATAATGAAGGGTTAATGAATGAGTTATAGTGTTGTTATTGTTTCCTAGGATGTTAGTCCAGAACTATTACTTATATTGTTGTTAGTACTGATGTCGTGACGAGAGTCATTGATGTAATAGGCTAATACTATAGCATAGTTGTGTTTGGAGATTTGCATAAGAACCAGACAATCAATGTATCAGAGTTTGGTATCATTAATATAAGTGGAGGCCCAAATTTTGAAGCTACACCTTGTGTATTGAGTGCTAATACATGAATGGATTGTTGTTTTGTATTATCTTTATGTCTGATACACTTAAATGCTTCTTTATGAATGACAACGCAACTTTGTTTCTTTATTTTCCAGTTAGGATTCTCTCAGAAATGTTACAGGTTTAGTCTATATTTCACAAGACTACAATGATTCTTGATAACTCAGAGGTCTGTCTAAGTATTATCCTTACCCTTCCCTCTCTTTCCTATCTCAGTTGCGCTTCGGGTGAGCCTTCTTCCTTCCCATGAAGATGAAAATGCCAGCGCTCTAGACTACTTCGATACCTTTTGTTGGTAACCTAAGAAGGACCCTAGTCTGAAAACTTTTGCGCCAACATGGTCCGTATGAGTGGATTTATTTATTTCCCTATATTCAATGCATATCTGCCACTTCCCATTTTTCTTGGAAATGATGACAAGTGGTAAGACCCATTGGATATCAAAAATGGGGTATATAAAGTTACAGAGAGCAGCTTCTAAAATTCCTCTTTAACAAATTATTTCAAGGTGAGATTCATTCTACGCTAGGGTTGTCGGATGGGGTGGGAATCCTCTTTTATACATACAAAACATGCATGCATGCATACATACATATACATACATACATACATACATACATACACACACACACACACACACACACACACACACACACACACACACACACACACACACATATATATATATATATATGTTGAATAGTCAAACGACAGAGGTAACTTTATAGACCTGTCATTTTATTTACATTTTCTTATGTTTAAATTGGAGAGTTAAAGGCCCATAATTCATCATTTGATGCTCTTGGCTTAAGCAATTTAAACTGTGTATGTTTCCTCTTAGCTAATTCATAATTCATCTTGGTAATGCTCTGATGCAGTTATTTGTTTTCTTTATCTTCCTACACTCTATTTAAATTTAAGAATAACTCAGATTCATCGCCTCGTTTACCCTTTATCCTCTGGAGAGTTCTATTAGCAGTTGCATTGTTTTCGTTCACTTTCAAAATTTTGACTCCATAGCCCCGAGTGTTCCTCCCCTTCCTTGCCAACAATTTTATTAAAAACCCCCAAAACAAAACAAATCTAGCCACCGATTATCAAAGAAATACCCAATGACACAAGAGAGCCCTCTCTGAGTTAAGCAGGCTAGTGCCTCATCTCTAAAGTAGGTTGAAAAAGTTACCTCTGTCGTTTATCTATTCAGCCAGACAAAATTTATAAAGTGCTAACAGAGGGAAAGCATTAAATACCAATTCTGAACTCCCTACCTCACAAAAACATCATCTGATTAAATTTCTACAAGAGCATAGTAATACATTCACCTAGGGCTATGCAGATGTGAAAGGAATCCATACAGACCTATGCACCCATCCATACAGAAATTAAGAACAAATTCTCTTGATTGTTCAGCTTCTTCTACGCCATCTATCTCGCTCTAGTCTTCTATCAAATCTGCAATTTTGATGACACTTGGAGATCACTTACAGGTCCCGGGCGTATTGTACTTTGTCTTACCCAGTTGCATGATTTCCTTCCATTGTGAGTCGAAGAGAATTTCGTAATCCATCATCTCTTTGATAAAAATCTCCAAGTCAATGCATGTGGCATAGGACATAGTCGCCAAGCCAACTTTCACTGTTTTAAACTTGTTCAAAATTACAAAGTCTATAGCTAAATACTCTACCAGACTTGGGCCTTTCAGACTTTCTTCTATAGCTTCAAATTTAGAATGGTCCATTCTACACTAAATGAGGAGAGAATTGTAGTCTTCTTGATTGTACAATGAACCTTTACCATCCCAAAATCATGGGAGGCCTTTGATGAACAATTGTTCAAATGCATCCTTAAATTCATGTATGTTGTGCTCCATTTGCATAGCCTTGTTCTGGACCGATCTGAGCAGGTTATGCTTGGCGATGATCCTCCTAGCCCAAATGATCAAGGCAGTCCTGTCTTTTACCCTGATAGTTTGAAGATCAGCAGTTGGCACAGAATTTAGTAAATCAATAGCATTTTGGGCCCATTCTGAGGGTTTCTTGGCTAATACTTCATTTACAACAGCACACCTGCTCTGAGCTGTAGCAGCCACGTTATCCTTGTCATTTATGAAATTCAGATAAACCTTGAATTTAGCAGCCTCTGCAGAAATAGCATCCCATATCACATGTTTGGCTCCCTGTAATAGTGTTTTTCCCTTTAACCTTGTTTTCAGCTTGCTCACTCTCTCTTGCAAATCTTGATTATCACTGTGGAGTTGAGCCATTCTCTCATCTTTCACTTTCATCTCTTGTTTCAACTTTTCTATGACCTCGTTAAGGCCCTTGATCTCCCATGTTTTTAAGCTTACCTAGGATATAACTTAGAACAACCCCTCAGTACTTGATCCAGCCTCTGTATTAGTAGGTACAATGACAGCCATATTTGATGTTGTTGCTTGTGCTTGTGACCAATTCTCCTTCTCTTTTTCCAACTGCAACACTTTAGCTTTGTAATTGAGTGCCTCTTGTTTGAATTTTTCCTTCTCCTGCTCCAAAGAAGTCATCTATGTTGCTTGTGGATGATCTATAGGGGACATCTTGTGTTTTTTCTTTAGGCTTTGGATCATCTTGTCTTTCTCATCCAGAGAAGCCTTTACCCGCTCTGGACCTTTAGATTCTAACCTCTTGACCTGTGTCATCCAGGCTTTGTTAGATGCCTTTTCCTGTTTCAATTGTCCATCTAGTTTGAGTGCATGTTTTGTCAATCGTGCAACCCTCAGACCCAAGCTCAGATAATCATAATATAGCATGTCGCTAACATTCCTGTGGAACTTTACTTTGTCAAGGTCACCAATATTTTCATAGTGCATTTTGATCTCAGACACCTTATCATCGTCAACCACTGCTATGTTAAACGTCTTTCTTTCCACATCCCTGACTGAAAGTAAGGAGGCCTTATGTTGGGAAGTATTCTCTACTTCAGGTAAAAGGTCTCTTATTTCACTGTTGGCCATACTTCCCTTCACGGCATACCGGTTCATTAGATCTTCCTTGGATTGATAAACTGCCCCAGGTGTCTGGCTAAATATGTGTTTCCTACTACTGAAAACCTTTGTGATGTTTTCATTTTGTGGCATGTTCACTGTACCAATTTCTTCATTCTCAGTTGCACCTTCCATCATCTCCATGCATGTTTTCTCTTTGGGCTCTTCTGATTCCAGGTCGACTATTTGAGAGGAGGTTGTGATTTTCATTTTCTTGAGAGTATCTTGTTGGCTACTTGCACCCATCGCCTCTGAACTGCTCCTCTTATTATAGACACTCATTTTAGAAGCTTTGACAATAAACCTATGGGAAGGTTTCTATGTTGGGCTCTGCTAAGAGGTTGATTCTGTTTGTTTTGTTTGATCATGCTGCATAGTGACCTCCATATCTGCACAGGTCTCCAGATTTTCCAACTTATTGAATCCTTCAACATGCTCGTGTTCATAGGGACCTTGTCTACTTTCCAATCTTCTCTTTGATATGGTCTGGTGTGGGTCATATTTTCTTCCTTGCAACTGTGTGAACCCAAATTCACTGAGTTCGTATTTAATATGAGGCAAACAGGACTTGTTCTTCGCCACAACGGGACCTACTATTAAAGGAAATTTTAGATTAGAAGCCTTGTGTGCTTTCAAAAAATGCTTAGTCTCTGAGATGATCCTTTGTCTTATGAACTCCAAAGAAAAGATTCTGGGAGTCAGAAATACTGGTAAAAGATGAGGTCCTTCCTGGTAGCCATATAGCCAAATCACAGTGGATTGTATGAACAACATCTAGTCTCCTACCATGCTCTCTGGATTTGGTTGTAAACAACTTTTCATTTCTTCCAGGACCCTTGGCAAGTCTAAACCGAAAATAATATTGTACACCCTGGACATAATCTTATTGATGAAAATAAGCATGGTGATCCTCTTACATTAGGTTGAAATGAATGCAGTCTTGGGAAATTCAGTTTTGTTAGATTCCAGGAATATTTTCAGCAAATGGGTGTAATATCTAAAATGTCTCAATGAATTGAAATTCACCAGCTGCTGATAAATATTGTCAACAATGAATTTGTCAAAACTGACACTGACTAACTGACCAGACAGAAAGAAAATTAACAGGAAACCTAACATGACTTCTACCACAAATTTTTCGTTATCCAACCCTAAAATTTGACTTAGTAGAGAACAAGCCCACTGGACTTCAATGACCATGACGCTTACACTAGCAGGTAACGACAGACTCTTTGAATCGTGTTCAGGCTTGACAATGGTCTACAAAAACAGGGTTTTTACTTCTGGTAGGTATTCTCTATAAATTGTGATAATTTTCTATTCCTCGAAGATCTTTGACACTGTGGAGGATGACTCTGGTATACTGAGGGTGTGTCTCAGCGACGGGCTGTCTATTTCACATAAAACCTCTGACCCTAATTTATTCAAAATGACTCTTTCTTCTTGAGAATATCACTCTGCACACCAGCTTACAAATTCAGGGAAAGGAAAGACTACTTCTATGGCGTAAGGGGTGATGGAGGCTTGATCCACTTTGAGGAAAGGTATGCGCATTCCAACATTGTCCAACAAATTCGATCTGGACACAGAAACTGGCGAGACTGTTATCTTTGTGTTGAAAATGTCGGAATCTCTATCAATTAGGGCATCTTCTCTGGAGGAGATGTCTTGCTCATTTACGGATAAGACAACAAGATTGGAGGCCACGGTGAAAAATACCTATTAGGCATTGAAAGAAACACGAATATGGTTCCGTTCTGAGCTTCAGTTTCGAATGGATGCTTTGTGCCAAATTTTCGAACGTTTGAATGCTTCAAAATATCGTGAAATAATGTCGGGGGGTCCTCCTTTTATAGGTATCTATTGACATCGGGGGTTGGAAAAACAATTTTAGGAGGACCTCTTTTCACCCTGATGCACCTCTAAGGACGCCACACATCCACGATTTAAACCACGACAATTTTCCCCGGCCCGCCCTCTATCGATTAATCTTCGTGCTATTTCAATCGTCGATATGATTTTCAGTCGTTAATCTAGATTGCTCCAAGATCTACGGTCCACCTTGACCCAGCAACTTTCGACATTGGAGATTGGAGAAAGTGGTTTTAGTTAGACTGCTTTTTTCTCTGATGTACCTATAGAGGCGCCACATGTCCACAGATAAAACCATGACGTTTTTCCCCAGCCCACCCTGGACTGATTAATCTTCGTGCTACTTCATCCTATGATATGCGCATTAGTATTTGATCTGGGCCACTTTCAAGATCGATGGTCCGTTGAGTCTTACCTTTCACACCTCTGCTATATTTTTCCATACGCTGCCAGATATAGCCTGGTCCTCTAAATTATCATATCTCCTTAGCGACATAATCCTTTGCTAAAATTCTAAAACTTGGATACTGTTATCGCTCCAGGAAACTCTCCTAGGCTGTAAGTCGGAGATGCCTGGTAACTAACTCTTTTTGAAGTAATTTTCTAAATAAGGTGTGGATTTGGAACAAGTCGGATGACTGGATCAATTTTCACTCAAATCATGCATAAACACATCAAGGTGGACAAGGCTTTCAACCACAAATGTTCAGGGAGTTGGCAAATAAGTGATGAATGAAGAAATAATTCTTATACCAGCAGAATCACATATAGACATATATGAATGGCCAATTACAAAAATCATAAAAAATATTTGCAAAGTTAAACTTATCAATGCAGCTAAACACAGATGGCAGTCATGGAGGCAGAGTATCCAAATTTTCCAGAATTACAGGCAACAAGTGTATGAGAAGATTACATCCAGATTTTGAAGCAATCAACTCCAGATTTCTAGGTATTCTTCAAATAGAACAAGGATGACAGAAGGCAGGAAATACTCCAGATTTTGTGCAGCTAGTTAAGGATTAGATCCACCTTTCCAGTCCAGTTTTCCAACAAGAAATGTACAGGTGGCATTTTTGGTTTTATCCTTTAGCCTTCGAAGATTTCTTGCTTTGTCATCACATTGAAGAATGTCAATACTCTTGCAGTTGTCGAAGACTCTAATTAGATATAGTTTGATTTCCTTTAATAAAGGATTTGTTCTGTTAGAGTTTACATTAGGTTTTAGACTTTACTATGTTTAGATAAACAGATCCATGTTTTGAGGATCTGAAGACTGTTTGCAAAGGCTATAAAGCCTAAGAACTCAGACAGAGAACGAGTTCGACCTTGGAGACTAGTTCAGACTATTTAACTCAGAACTTCTCATTTCCATATGAAGTAAAACAAGCTTCTTTTGCCATACCTGTTCAGATTCCACCTTCCAGTCTATTCTATATTTGCACTTGGATATTATTCATGTTGTTATGCTTGTCTAATGCTAGATAACTGTCA
>ML797746.1:142558-171865 GCA_009831015.1 Picea engelmannii
TCACAAAATTGAAGGTTCAAATAGAAGAAGATAAAATAATTGAAGAAGCACTCAAAGAACAGCTAGAAGGAAAGGACGGGATCATTGGAAACCTGGAAGCAGAGATTGTCACACTAAGAAAGGATATTCAAAAGAAAAATATGGAGAATAGCTCAAAAGTTATGCATGACATTATTAGTAGTCAAAAATCTTATCTTGACAAGACCGGACTTGGATACAATCAGACAGAAAAGGGATCAAGCTCCAAAACAAAAGAGCAAGAAACAAATCCAATAAGTTATGTAGAAACAATCAAAGGGGATAAAAAGATATACAAGGAAGATTACAGGGACACTCCTCTACCGAGAAGATTCAGATTTCAGAATCAACAACAGATAGACAGGCCTCAAGAAGAAAAAGGATTCATAAGAGCACCTCCTTTCATAATATCTTCAACTACCAGGTATCAAACTATATTTTTTGGTTTATGTTATGCATGTAATCATTTTGGACATAAAGTTGTAAATTGCAGAGATAACAACAGGAACAATAACTACTTTGAGAGCCATACACAAAGGAGTTATTCAATAAGACCTAGTGAAACACTAGGAAATAGAAGGAAGCAGAGAAATTCAGAACACGATACCTAGCTAGACTGATAGTTCTTATAATTATCCATTGAAGTTGTGAAAAGTAAATATAGGAACTATAGAGCAACCTAAGATAGCCATGGGAGGAGATTACTAAGATGAGAAAACTAGCCAAGAAATACATAGCTTGTTGAGGGAGTATGAGGACTTATTCCCAAAAATGTTCTTAGAACTAAAATGGATTAAAGGAGCTATGGAAGAGATGAAAATTGAACTAAAACCAGGATCAAATCCTGTAAGGCATAGACCATATCACCTTAAACCCAGAGTGAAAGAAAAGGTTAAGAGGGAAATAGACAAAATGCTTGAGGCTGGACTTATTTTTCTAGTGGAAGAAGAAGAATGGGTTAGCCCAATTGTAATCTAGAGCAAGAAAGGTATAGAGGACATTAGGGTATGTGTAGACTACAGAAGCCTTAACTCTACATGTGTGCATGACCCTTTCCCAACAGCTTTTACTGATGAAGTGCTAGAACAGGTTGCAGGGAAAGAATCTTACTCATTTACAGATGGATTTTTGGGGTATCACCAAGTGAGGATTGTTGAAGAAGACAAAAAGAAGACCACATTCATAACAGAATGGGGGTCATTTGCATATAATGTGATGCCCTTTAGCCTAAAGAACGCCCCTGCAGTTTTTTTCCGAATTGTAATAGTAGTTTTCCGAGAATTTATTCACAAGTTTATAGAATTTTATATGAATGATTGGACGGTATACATTCTGCTCAAGGAACATGTAACGCTACTACATCTGATGTTGGATAGATGTAGGGAATTGCAGATATCTTTGAACCTCGGAAAGTGTACCTTCTGTGTGCCACATGGAAATTTGTTAGGCCACATAGTATGTCAAGAAGGAGTATTGGTAGACCCAGCCAAAGTTGTGGTTATTGTGAACATGCCACCACCTACAAGCGTTAATCAATTGCGCTCCATGCTAGGGAACACAGGGTACTATCGCAGGTTTATCATAAGGTATGCAAACATTACAGCACCCCTGGAAAATCTGCTAAAGAAGTCAAAAGTGTTTCAGTGGACGCTAGAGTGTGATAAAGTGTTTGACATCCTGAAGGAAAATCTCAACACAACACCTATTCTGATATTTCTAAACTGGGAGAATGAATTCCATGTGCATGTAGATGCATCAGGTATTGCTCTGGGAGCCATATTAGCGCAACCAGGAGATGGAGCTATGGATCATCCTATCTACTTTGCTAGCAGGAAGTTGTTGCAAGTTGAGCGCAACTATATAACCACAGAAAGGGAGGGTTTATCTATGATTTATGTTCTGTATAAGTTTAGACATTACTTGTTAGGCTCTCATTTTAAGTTCTTTACCTATCAACTTGCGTTAAAATATCTAGTTAACAAGCCTATATTGGAAGGAAGAATTTGTCGATGGTTGTTATTGTTTTAGGAATTTCCATTTGAGGTGATCATTAAACCTGGAAGATGCAACGTGGGTCATGATCACCTGTCTAGATTAGAGTCGGGAGAAAGTGGCGGAGCAGTCGATGATCAGCTCCCAGATGGAGACCTATTCTGGGTTGAGGCCATACCTGAATACCTGGAAGACATAGCAGTCTTCTTAAGCACAGGGGCCTGCCCAGAAATGTACTCCGCAACTCAGAAACATCATATGGTGGTTAGAGCAGTAGACTATTAATTGATTGAGGGGAAATTTCATAAGTTGGGCCTAGATAGTATCCTCAGGAGGTGTGTCTTAGATCATGAAAGACAAGACATACTGTGGGAGTGCCACATTGGAGTTGCGGGAGGCCATGTTGGTGGAAAGGCCAATGCGCAGAAGGTCCTCCAAGCTGGATTATGGTGGACCACAATCTTTAAGGACGTGAAGGAATATGTTAGATCTTGTGATGTCTATCAGAGAGTAGTCAAGCCATCATGACGAGATGAATTGGCTCCTTAGCCAGTTCGAGCTCTACAAGCATTTGAGAAATGAGTGATTGACTTCATTGGGTCGATAAAACCCATAGCTAAGTATTCAAAGGCCAGGTATATCATTACCACAAATGACTACCTTACACAATGGAATGAGGCAACAGATGTCCAGGATTGCTCGACCGATATTGTTGCCAGGTTTATTTTTGAAAGTATTATCACTCGGTTTGGATGTCCTAGGAGTCTGACCAATGATCAGGGTGGTCACTTTATCAGTAGTACAATAGCAAAGCTTACAACATAGTTCTTGATCCAACATCATAAAAGTAGCCCCTACCATCCACAAGCCAATGACACAGTGGAGGTGTTAACAAGATTCTAGAGAAAGGATTAACGAAGCTTTGTTGCGCAAATAGGGAATATTGGGATGACTGAGTCCCAGCAATTTTGTGGGCTTACAGGACAACCGCGAAGAAACTCCACGGGTATAATCCATTCTAGCTAGTCTATGGGAAAGAGGTTATGGTACTTGCAGAATTCATTACCCCGAGTTTATACATTGCACAGATTACACACATGTCGGAGGATGAATCAGTCGCTCGGAGGATGAATCAGTCGCGCAGAGGCTTATGGAATTTCAAGAACTTGAAGAGACCAAGTTTTTAGTAGAATTTCATCAATCAGTTGAGAAAGCAAGGAAGAAAACTTGGCATGACTGACACATTAAGACTAAAACATTTGTGCAAGGAGATAAGGTCCTACTTTATGACAGTCGATACCAGAAACATCCGAGCAAGTTGTGAATGCATTGGTTGGGTCCGTTTATAGTTTTGGAGATCCAACGCTCGGGAGCAGTCAGACTCACGCAACTGGATGGTATACTTCAGCCAATATGGCTTAATGGTGCTCGCCTAAAACCCTATATATCTCAGAACTAAGCTAAAGGATTGTTTCTCTAGTCCAAAGGAGCATGTATTGTAGCTAGATTTGAATTTTTTGCAATTTCTATGAATTCAGTTAATAAATTTGAAGTGTGCAGTGTTGCGTCGCGACATGTATTTCATTTTTTTTCGTCTAAGTGTTGTTTTGATGCAGAACTGCTTACTCAGCAGCGTAGGATCAGAAGAGCCACAAATCCATTAATGGCAGTCATTAAATGTGACGAGGACCCCTTTGTGGTCAGAGGGAGGATGAATCTGGACGCAATCCTAGTCCATGTGTGATTTGAAAATGGAATGGATTTGTTTCAAATAGATCTTTAAAATGAAAAAGACTTCTCTCTTTAAATTGCAAGTGTAAAAAGGTATGTGTTTGGGTAATTTGATCAAGTTACTAACACATAAATTCAATGAGTTTTACTTAATCATGAGCAGCATATCAGATATATAAAAACCATCAATAATGAACACATAACACAACAAATTATAAAGGAGTTCACCCCCCTCTTGGGTTGCATCTCCTAGTCCAGCTTCTCTTGGATCATTTTAATTATGCTTAAAAAGTTCTCTTATAGTGCTCAAAATACAAAATAGATGGCTCCAATGGCTTCAGAACGTCCAAAAACCTTTAGCTAGCCTTTTTCGGCACCTCGATTGGCCAAAAAATGAAGAAGTTACACCTCCTAGAAGTTTTCCCCTTCAAGCTTCTTGTACCTACTCACCAAAACACAGCCACTGAATGACCAACCTGGCTCCCACAACGTTACTAGGCCTAAAACCCATCACACACGTGCATCCCACAAAATCAGGCGTTATGTCAAACAGTTAGCAATTTTAGTGCCCCTTTGGGCGGAGGTGTAGGTCGCATGGGGGGCATGTGGCCACATCCCGTCACCTAATCCGGCCTCCGTGGCTTAACCGTGCCCAAAATCCGTCAACGATTATGTGGGTGTGCCCATGTGGCCAGGGCTCTGCACCTATCGGGCTAAACACTAGTGGAAAAATTCACGCCAGAATTTTAAGTCCACGTTCGTTGCAAGGGATGGTCGTATCATAGACCAAGGGCTTTACAAATGAAAACCTCGCGCGTTGGATGTAAAGGGTTGTATGATGTCATGTAGACTGGGAGCTTAACTCCATTCAAACAAAATTCTGTGCGCCAAAAGGTAATTCAAAGGTCATATGAAATGAGCATATGGTATGTGCGTCGGGGGTTGGGGCCTAGCCCCGACCCTTTACTCCACCACCCAAACATTAATTCACATTCAAATATTTAAAACAAACCATATAGTTTAAGTCATACCGTGGGTGGGTTGGTAGCCTGGGCCCTTCCAAATCACTCCCCCCCTACTCGGAGGTCGCGGGTTCGACTCCTGTGGAATCATATAATTTTACCACTGCCAACAAACTAGAGGGTGCCACATGGAAACCCACGACTGGGCCACGTGGAACCATATCATTTGCCCAAAAGATGACACGTGTCACAAATTGATTCACCCATATGTCTACCAATGTGCCTGCCCTGTCAGCATGCCAAATTAGCACTCAGCCACATCACTTTTACAACTATGCCACATCACCTGCCACGTGTGGGTCCGTACCCTGCCACATCAGCACTGTATGAACTGTACAGTCAGCAAAATTTTGCATATTTGGAAAAATGAACAGAACATGATATCTTACTCATACAACGTTTGTTTGAGCTCATTCAAGTTGTGTTGGGTTTGCGACGACGAGGCCTACGCATGTGTCCGTTTTGAAGAGATTTCAAGCACTTTGATTTTTGAGAAAAATTTGATCCCCTGGATCACACCTCCCCATTGGGAAGCTTTTGGACCTCCAAAAGACTACTTTTAGTTAATCTGAAGATGAGGGTACAGTTCCCCCACCTTTCCAATCTCAATTCACTTGGCCTTGCTTGTATTGGTGCCTTTGAGACCAATATGAAACTTGTCTTGCCTTGTCTTGTACTTGGCTTGGCTCTTTCTCAATTGTTCTTGAACGGTTTGTTGCACAAACTGAACTTGTTCAATGAACTTCTTGCCTACACCAAAATGGCCAACAACAAGAGAAGAATGTGCTCCCCTTATCATGTTAAATTTTTCACCCTGTGAAAAACATAGCTTGCCAAGATACAAAACTTTACCATGCACATAGGATTCCAATTCCTCATCTTGGTTAGTATGACTCAAAGTTGCATAAACATTTTTGACATCTACATCTAAATCATATTGTTCTGAATAGCTCTTATGCATGATAAGATGATTCTTAAAAATAACCAAAGCACTAACAATAGGCCTAGTAAGCATATCAGCAACTTTGTCATAAAAGTATTTCTTATACCTTATCACCAAGTGGAAAACATTGCTTGTCAAGGCATGCAATGGAGCTTGCTTTGCTTTCAAAGATTTCTTCCATGTGTCTCCTTTAGAAATCATATCTATGGTCTTGTTCAAGGCTTTGAAATCTACCCACATATACCATATACAATATTTCTCTGGTACCAAACCAATTGGTGACCTGCATGGCGAAGTGCTTGGTTTGATGACCCCTTTGTCAAGCAACTCTTGGGCTTGTTTTCTGATTTCAACATTCTCAATGACTGACATATTGCATGTGTCAATGTTTGGAAGAGGACCTCCTTGCTGCAATAAAATCTCTTGTTGGATACCCCTTTTAGGAGGCAATCCCCTTGGTTCCTGAAACATCTCAACATTTTTCGTTAACAACCTCATACAGATAAGATTGTAACTTTGCATAACATCCTTTGAGAACTTCTTCTTCATCATTGTCTTTTGGTTTAATCGTCAAAAATACAAGATTATTACTAGCATTGACTAGTCTCTTTATTTGTCCAACATTTGTAAGTGACAAATTCATCTTCTTTGTATGTGCTCTAACAATGTACTCAACTCCATTTTTAAACAAATGATACTTGTTCTCATGACGATGAAAACTGGCTCTCCTATCATATAAATATGGGCTTCCCAACACAATAGCACAAATATCCAATGGAATAACATCAAGCTCTACCTCATATATATAGTTTGTAGTGATGGCAAACCTAAGTTTACACCTTCTTGTCACATGCAATTTGGCATCGTCACATGTCCAACCTAAAGGGTATGGTTTAGGATGACGAGTAGTTTTTAAATCTAGTTTCTTGACAATGTCTTCAGAAATAAGGTTTGCTTATGATCCTGTATCAAAGAGAGTATCTATCTTGGTATGTTTTGAAATTACCCTTATGTGGAAAAGATCTATCCTTTCTTTTTCATGTTGAGTTTCATTGATGGCAGAATTTGAAGAACTAGTGCTAGCAATAGAATTCTTACCTTGAATACCCATGGTTGTGATTTTTGTTTCATCTTCCAAATCAGATCCTAAATCTTGTTGTACAGTTGCAGCAATGTTTGGTTTCTCTTTGTTGTTGAAATTTTTGGGTCTCTTTTCAGGATGAAGTTTCCAACAATGGTCTTCATCATGGCCATCCTTTGAACAATGTTTACATGAGAGTTTCTCTCTCTCTTTCTTGACTGGAGCATTTTTCTTTCCATTTCCTTCAAACTTCCTCTTTCCATTGTCTCCATTAAAAGACTTATTTCTGCCCTCTTGAGGTTCATTCCTTCCTCTTGCCTCTAAATGAGTTGCATGTACACAAACGTCCTCTAGATTTGAAGGGTTAAACATATGTATTGTATGCCTCAAGTAGCTATGCAAACCTATAATGTATTTGAGTAAAGTTTCTTGAGAAGACAAATCTATACCCAAAACCAAATCTCTTCTCCTAAATTCTTGAGTGAAGCTTTGCACATCTTGCCCTTTAGCTTGCCTAAAGTTTTGCCAATCCATAATAGCTTTCTGCATGTATGCTAATGGATAAAATCGTCTTTTAGTTGCAACAATAAAATCATTCCAAGAGGATAAAAATTTACCATGTTTCTTCATTTCCTCTTGAGTTTTGGCTTCCCTCCAAATAAGTGTTGCACTATCCAATCTTAAAGAAGCAAGTTGAATCTTAGTTTCATCATCTATGATTCTTTGTATCCTACAATACACTTCAATCTAACGAATCCAATTGTCTAATTTCTCAGCATTTACCTCTCCATTGTACATAGGCAATTCAAACTTAATATCAAGCTTTAGTAAAGGAGTTTGTAAGGATTTTTACCATGTTTTTTTGGAGAATTTGGAGGTGGTTGTGAAATGGTGGAATAGGTGGAACATGGAGGTGAAGGAGGTGGAGAATCACCATTACCTCCATTTCCCTTTGGATTTTTATCACCACTGTCTCCATTTCCCTTTGGAGGGTTGGAGCTTTCACCTTGCAATCTTGTATTTCTTTCTTCAAACAAAACTTTGACCATCTCGGTCATATCATAGAAATATTTTCTGAAATTTTCCTCCTCTAAAGGAAAACTTCCATGACTCTCCTCATGAGCCATACTTGGTGAATATCTCCTTGAATCTTGAGGTGATTTGATAGTTCTCCTTCTTGACAGTTGAGAACTTCGCTCTACAAGTTGACCTTCTCCTCTTGTGAGCTTCAACCTTGTAAGCATCAGAAAAACAAAAAAAACTTGAAAACAATCAAGCCTTCAAAAACCTATGCTTTGATTCCAACTGATCTGGAAATGGAATGGATTTGTTTCCAATAGATATTTAAAATGAAGTAGACTTATCTCTTTAAATTGCAAGTGTAAAAAGGTATGTGTTTGGGTAATTAGATCAAGTTACTAACACATAAATTCAATGAGTTTTACTTAATCATGAGCATCATATCAAACATATAAAAACCATCAATAATGAACACATAACACAATAAATGATAAAGGAGTTCACCCCTCTCTTGGTACACATCTCCTGGTCCAGCTTCCCTTGGATCATTTTCATTATGTTTAAAAATTGCTCTTACAGTGCTCAAAATACAAAATAGATGGCTCCAATGGCTTCAAAATGTCCAAAAAACCCTAGTTGGGCCTTTTTGGCACCTGGTTTGGCCAAAAAATGAAGAAGTTACACCTCCTAGAAGTTTTCCCCTTCAAGCTTGTTGTACCTGCTCGCCAAAACGTACCCACTGAATGACCAACATGGCTCCCACGGCGTTATTGGGCCTAAATCCCAGCACCCACATGCACCCCGCAAAATTGAGCATTATGTTGAACAATTAGCGAGTTTAACGCCCCTTTGGGTGGATGTGTAGGTCACATGGGGGGCATGTGGCCACGTCCCAGGGCCTAATCCGACCTTCGTGGCTTAACCATGCCCAAAATCCGCCAACATTCATGTGGGTGTGCCCATGTGGCCAGGGCTCCACACCTGCTGGGATAAAAACTAGTGGAAAAATTCACACCAAAAGTTTAAGTCCGCGTTGGTTGCAAGGGATATCATAGACCGAGGAGCTTTACAAATGCAAACCTTGTGCGTTGGATGTAAAGGGTAGTATGATGTTGTGTAGACCGGGGGCTTAAATCCATTCAAACAAAATTCCATGTACCAAAAGGTAATGCAAAGGTCATATGAAATGGGCATATGGTATGTGCGTTGGGGACTGGGGCCTAGCCCTGGCCCTGTACTCCGCCACCCAAACATTAATTCACATTCAAATATTTAAAACAAACCATATAGTTTAAGTCATACCATGGGCAGGCTGGTAGCCTGAGCCCTGCCAAATCACTCCCCACCCCGGCCGGAGGTCGCTGGCTTGACTCCTGTGGATTCATCTAATTTTACCACTGCCAACAAACTGGAGGGTGCCACGTGGTAACCCGCGACTGAGCCACGTGGCACCATATCATTTTCCCAAAAGATGACATGTGTCACAACTGGATTCACCCATGTGTCTGCCAATGTGCCTACCCTATCAGCATGCCAACTCAGCACTCTGCCACGTCACATGTATGACTATGCCACATCACCTTCCACGTATGGGTCCATACCCTGCCATGTCGGCACTGTACGGACTGTACAATCAACAAAATTTTGCATGTTTGGAAAAATTAACAAAATGTGATATCTTGCTCATACGGCGTTTGTTTGAGCCCGTTCAAGTTGTGTTGGGTCCGTGACGATGAGGCCTACGCATGTGTCCGTTTTGAAGCGATTCTGGGCACTTTGATTTTTGAGCAAAATTTGATACCCTGGATCAATGTGCCACATGAACCCAGTCCAGTCATAGCCTTTATGACCACCACAGTAACCTGTCTTAACTTTGTTAAACCATAAAGCCGCGATACGTGAAGATGCCATCAGTATTTGTGCCAGGATTATCATCCGTTAAATGGTAAGGCCTGAAGTTGGCCACGTCCCTGACCAGCTTGCTAAGTAAATGTCAGGAACACCCAATAGATCTACCTCGTTAACCAGTCCCATCAGAAAACTTAGCTCCAAGTTGCATCTATAGGGTCAATGATGAATAGCCTTAACATTTATTACAGAACTTGCTAGCTAAGCTCAAGTATAAGGCTTTGTGAACTTGGGGTAAGACGTATTGTTTCCCAAAGAGAACTTAGTTCCTTGCGAATTCTGAATTGTGCTCAAGCCTGTGCAATCCATTGGCCCTCAGTAGCAATCCCCAATCCCAGTTGGCCTGTCGAATCTGTTGATAGCCCAGAATCACTATGCCAAGAGCTACAGGGAGCAGAAGTACAGTTTCTAAGGATGCAATGTCGGACAAGCCATGTGATCCCTGGGTTGAGATTGTGGGCGATCTCAAAGGGAAGTTTGCGTAGCTTAAACTCCTCGACCTCGACCTAATAGACCAGGTTCTATTCCCACATTTGAACATTGATGTCTTCTGGAATGTCGCTCCATATGATTTGGGAGGAATGCAGTTCGTGCCGAAGCCAAAGTTCATCGACCTCTTCAACTCCACTACTATGAATCTCAGAGATTTGCCAAATTTTTGGCACTACTGGTGAGGTTGTGAGATGTACCAAGTTCCTCATTAGCAGGGTACATGACAGAAGCCCATGGATGGATAGAAGATACCCAATTCATGCATAGGACATCCATCAACTTATTGGATTATCCATCGAAGGCGAGGATGTATCCAAAGGATTTCAATGTCCCAACAGGCATGGGCAGAAAAAGGGAGAACCTAGCTTATATGAGCAATTTCATACTCAGAGGGGGGGGCGCACAGCCAAGATTGACCCCATTCTAACTGAGACAATTAGGACCGCTTGCTACGTAATTGCTAGCAAGGTCATACGATCATATTACAAAGGTGAGTGTACATTGGATTCCCTATCAGTAGCATATTTTTGCACAACCAACGTTGTGTTCAATTAGTGCAGTTACTTGCTAGAAGAACTCATGGTCGCATGCAAGGAAGCGTAGGAGAAGGGCGGAACCTTCACTTATGGATACTTCTTATTTGTGTTCGCCATGCTTAAGTGGACACCACCTGTAGGAAGACTGTTATCGCCCGCAAACAAGGGCCGACTGGCAAAGATGTTTGAGCCTTGGCACTCAAGGTCGAACTCGAAGAACACTGCATTCAACAACACAAAGTTCTCGAAATGGTACAACAGGTTGCTTGACGCAACTCAGAGATTGTGCATTCCTCAAGAATTGCTCAACCTGAACACGTAGAACATTGCATTCAGCATGAACCGCCACCACACATTGTTTTGGCCAAGGCATGTCAAGCGAGAAGACTTCAACACCCAGATGCTACCATTTTACCTGGATGAGGAGGCCTTCAACAAGGAGGTCATGTCATGGCCAGGAGTGAAATGAAACCTGCACAAGTCGGGGATGCACTACCTTCTATCGGTGGAATTGTTGAAGAAAAAGGGACAGGAAGCAAGGGTAGGACCGAGATCGGGCCCGAAGGAACAGAAGAAAGAGGCTCCAGTGCAGACGGATTCATAGGAGGAGCAAGAGACGCAGTCGTTGGAGCGCAACAAGAGAACATTTCCTATGTTTCCACAGCTTCTAGAGCAAGCCATCCTAACAGGTAAAGATGTCAATGACATCCTCAACATTCCCTTCATCAGAGACCCATTGGCCAAGAATCCCTAGACGGGGATCTCCCCAGTAAAGGTTCTAAACCTTCAGTCGATATCGTCAACCATTCCTCGTACTCGAGCAGCGACTCGAGCGGCCCAAATTATTGATATCCAAGATGACCTTGATCCTAACACCACTCCATCCACCACCATAATTATTGAACAACCCCCATCACCCCCACAACCCCAGTCACCACCTTGAGAAATCACCATCCCGTCCTAAACCACTGACCTAAAGCCCATGCAGTTGGACCCCTCCAAGATACCCGAGCAGAGACCAGAACTCATTTGTCCAAACCCTGAAGTCCAGAGCCAACAGATTGTACCTTTTTTACCAATTCGGTAAACTCTGCCTTCAACGGAGATGCAAACTGTACCAGTACCGCAAGTCCTAAGTCCCCAATGCACTCCCTCAATGACCAAGGTTGAGGGTGTTATCCGAAAGAGTGCAACCCTAGAATTCGATGTCCCAAAAGAGGCAAAAGTATCAGAGGTTCAGAAAAAACCTGACATGGCATCAGGACAAAGTGAAACGTTGTTGTAGGAACAAATGGATCTAGTACTCCAGAACCCACAGTAGTGCATAGAGTTGATGCAGCTCTGCCTGGCAAGAACATAAGTGTTACCTTTCCTCCCATCAGCGTTGAGGTTGAGACTTGTGCTAGGTCCATCTACAGCAGAGTAAGAGGTGGAGACACCTTTAGAGTATTCGACGGCTAGTGGGATACCACTGTAGGTCTGAGTACCTAGGGATGCCACCACTTCTTCTGCTAACCTCACACAGTGGCTGTCAGCACAGCTAGTAGGGATGATCAGAGCCTCAACTAATCAACTGGAGCAGAGGGTCCAGCAGGCCGAAAGAGATGTAGAGTTTGCAAGGGAGGAAGTACTCCTTGCCCAAGCACTTAAAACACAAGAAGAATACGCCAAGTTCTAGACAGAGAAAAAACTGGAAAGAGTCCAGGAGAAGCTTGTTGAAGCCTATCCAGAGATAAGGAAGGCATCACCACAACTGTCAGAATCCAGTGTCGCAGAAGAGTCTGAGCAACAGATTGAGCTACTCTAGGGAGAATGGTCAGAGTTGGCCATTCCCACAGAGAACGTGGAAGTACAGCTGTAGGAGAGCCAACATGAAGCAGAAAAACAACCTCGGAAGCTTCAAGAGCAAATGGAAAAAGTAGTGCTGGAAGGAAATAATGTTAGAGCAACACTGCACAAACGAACAACAGAATGCACGAGGATCTTTCTTGAAGTTGGGGACTGGATGGAAATCATTGCAAGGTGCAACCAAAATCTAGAGGATGTATGTGCAAAGATACAGTCGCTCAACGAAGAAGTTTTTGTCACCAACGATCTGTTGGAGTAGCATGATAAATTTGATCAGATCCAACAAGCAGATAACGAGTTGAATGCTCTATTTGAAGCGCAATCAGTAGCTAAGAAATAGCTGTGTGAGTTTCGACATGTTTTTCAGACAACATACATGTAGATGCATCAAGTAGATGCTACAATTGATTCTGAATGGAACTCCCTGGTCGCATCCAAGCCTAAAGGATCTCTTACAAATGCGACTCAACAATCCGTAGCTGAAGCCTCACTCCTTGCCAGGAAGTGGCAGGACAAAATTGTTTGTTTTCAAGAAGTCGGCAAGTGGGCCTTGGAGTTGGTCCCAGAGTTGGGCCCTTCGTTTGAAGAGGTGGAAAAGGAAAGAGCGCAAGAAGAAGATGAAGGCAAAGCAGAGACAAAGGATAAAGGAAAGCAACATGCACTCCCAGAGGCCACGCAAGAGCCAAGGACTTGACTGGAGGGAAAGTTAAGTATTGTGGTCGAAGCCTGTTATGCCCTTCGTTTTTGGTTAGAAGTTGCGCAAGGAAGACTATAGTACCAATTTTGGTCAAACACAAGTTGTGCAAGCCACAAAGGAGATGGACAGTGGAGCAAGCAAAGAAACAAAAAACAGCTGCAAAGAGGGACAACGCAACACCAGTAGGGCAAAAGAAGTTACAACAAGACAAGAACAAGAAAGCATGTGAAGTCTAAAGCCAGAAGATCCAAGTTAGCCTATATATATGAGATGTATATGATTGTAAAGGGTTAGTTGATATAGATGGGTAGATATCGTAGAGGGTGTAGACAAATTATCATTTACTCCATGTAGGTTCTGTGATTGTAATTCATATCCATTTTGGGAAAAGGGTAGATAGAGATCTTAGGAATGAGCCCGTTGCTAGAAGCTTGTAACAGAGTAATGACTTGTATTTGTTCAATTGTATCTGAGAAGCTCTTTGATGATAATATATGGAAGGACCTAAAATTTTGAAATATTTTGTGTAATTCTTTGTTTATCGTTATGAATTGTCTCTTTAATTTACTTCTTCACATCTGATAAGATCAATATGTTATAACTGTGTGCAAATGTTGTCGCAACTTCGTTGTCTCTATTACTAGTTATGAATGAGTTCATATATGTTCTTTGGTTAGTTCATCTTGCACAAGGTTATGGTGAATCTTGAAGATTCTGGAAACTTTCCTAAGTATTCTCCTTTCCCTTCCCTATCTTTTTGTCTTTGTTGCGCTTTGGGTGAGACTTCTTCTCTCCGGAGAAGATGAAAATGCCATCACTCTAGACTACTCGGTACCTTTTGTTGGTAACCTGAGAAGGACACTGGTCTGATCAATTCCATACCAACACTTGGCACATGTGTCCTAATTTTCACACCCTTAACAAAATCACATTCAAAGACAAATTTCCCATTCTTGTCATTGATGACCTTTTGGATGAATTGAGTGGTGCTCAATACTTTACCAAACTTGATCTTTTTTCTAGCTACCATTAGATACATATGAAAGAGGAAGACATTCCCAAGACTCCCTTTAGAAATCATGAGGGTCACTATGAGTTCTTGGTCATGCCCTTTGTCCTATGTAATTCCCCCTCCATTTTTCAAAGTCTCGTGAATCGTGTCTTTCATCCTTTCCTCCATCATTTTGTCTTAGTTTTATTTGATGATGTTCTCATCTATATTAAAACTTGGAAATCCCATCTTGTCCATGTATATCAAGTTCTACATCTACTGTGTAAGCATAAAAATTTCCTCAAACAATATAAATGTGCTTTTGGAGCCTCTGAAGTTGAGTACCTGGGTCATATTGTCAGCAAGGATGGTGTATGCATGGATCCTAAGAAAATTGAAGCTATGAAGGATTGGACTTGCCCTAAAACTCTTAAAATATTGTGTGGTTTCCTAGGTTTAACGAGCTATTATCACAAAATTGTTCATAACTATCGAAAAATTGCAACTCCTCTCACTGCTCTCCTTAAAAATAATGCTTTCAGTTCGACTCCCACAACTGATCAATCCTTCCAGCCTTGAAAGAGGTTATCTGCATGAATCGTGTCTTGTAATTTTCAGACTTCACCAAGAATTTTGTCCTAGAATGTGATGCTTCAGAGAAAGGAATTGGGACAGTCCTCGTGCAAGATGGTTGACCTTTGGATTTCACTAGAAAACAACTTTCGAAGTGACATTTGGGGAAATCAACCAATGAAAAAGAAATTCTAGCTATTATGCATGCATTGGATCTCTGGTGTCCTTATCTATTGGGGCAACGCTTCTAAATCAAAATTATCATCATAGCCTCAAGTATTTTCTGGAACAAATAACTTCATCCTCGGAGCAACAAAAATGGGTGACCAAGTTGTTTGGACATGATTATGAGATCGTTTACAAAAAGGGAAAAGAAAATGTGGTTGTTGATGCTCTTTCAAGGAAATGTGAAGAAGAAGGGTCCCTCTTTTCCCTCTCTTTCATTGTAGCATATTGGCTTCAATACGCTCACCAGGAATGGTTGCAAGACCCCAAACTTTCTCACATGATCCAACAATTGCAACAAGATTCTCAAGCTTCTATGGGATACCCTTGGCACAATGTAGAAATTGATTATAAAGATCGCATGTATTTAAGCTAACAGTCGAACCTTAAAACCATTTTGCTCTCTGAACTTCATGCTTCACTTGTGGCTTGGCATTCAAGCTTTACCAAAAACTATGAATGGATCAAACATTCTTTTTTCTGGGAAGGTATGAAATGGGACATTCGCACCTCTGTGGTTGAATGTGATACATGTCAATGCAATAAGGGAGAAACCATCAAAAATCCAAGAACATTCCCAATTCCACCTACTATTTGGACATATATTTCTATGGATTTGATTGTTGGTTTACCCAAATCGAGTAATAAGTTAGTCATCATGGTTGTAGTAGATCATCTTTCCAAATCTGCTCATTTCTATGCTCTTCAACACCCATTCATTGCAACCACAATGCCTCAATTTTTATGGATAATATATTCAAACTCCATGGAATGCCTCACTCTATTGTCTCTAATCATGACCAATTTTCACCATCAATTTTCAGTAAGAATTATTCAGGATCCAAGGAACCCAATTGCATCTTAGCACCACCTATGATCCCCAGACTGATGGAAAAACAAAAGTTGTCAACGAGTGTTTGGAAATATGTTTGCAGTGTTTTACATCTGACTGAAAAAATCAGTGGGATTAGTGGTTACCCCTAGCTTCATGGTGGTACAACACATTTTACCATGCTACCACTCGCATGACTCCCTTTGAAGTGGTCTACAGGAAAAATCCACCATTCGTTCTCTCCTACCTGTCGGGGGTTAGAAGGAATCTATAGAGTTTTACTTCGTTGCCATAAAATCTAATAACTATATACTCTTTGGACATAAACCAACCACCCACTTTCAAATCCTAATTCAATTGTAAATCTTCCTACATTCCATAAGCATTCCAGGGGAATGTTCACCTTTCATAAGGTAAAAAACCATATACGTGAATTTATCGATATAATGTTTGAACCCTTCATTTTGAGCATGTGATCTTACTAAAAGAGCCCATTATGTCAAAATATTGTTCTCACGTAGTTTATTAACTTTATTCGGTCCCATATGTTCAATCCTTTTATCTTGCTAAAATAGGACTGAATGTGTGCACGATGTATGCTTGATATCTAAACATTTGTTCCAAGGCAAAGACAAACAATTGTTCATGGATGCTTCGAATAAGACATGAGACTAGTTAGAATTATTAGGAACTAGCATTCATGTTATCTAAAATATTATCTTGGACTTTGTTATTTGTGGCAACAACGTTCTTAGGAAATTATGTCATTTTCTTAATAGAGTTCTTTGTGACTTAACAAATGAGTGTAGAGTTTAGTGTAATGTCCATATTTGTGTGCAAGGTCTACTCTTGAATATATGTGTGCTAATTGAACAAAATGGATGATGCATTGCATCCATCTTAGACCCCTATACCTTCAACTCATAGTTAACATGAACAATATTATATTTGTTGGATAGGACTCTTGTGGAAACTTTATTTGCTCCTACCCATCGACCTACATAACATGTTCATGCAATTTTGCTCTTCAATGACTATCCTACAAAAGGAGGGAATAGTTAAAATACCCCTTTTGTTCCCTCTTCTTGGTTTAGTGTAGATGGACTTGTAGTGTAATTATTTTGAGAAACTGATGGATTAGGCTCATGTGCTACAACATGCTAAAAAATCTTAATTGAAGCCACTGTAACATTCCCTATGAAATTAAACACCAACATTGAAGCTTCTCATGCCACCTTGGAGATTTATTCTTAAAGTCCAATAGTTTATCTTTCAATTTGCTACTTGTAAATGGAACATAGATATATGGACTTTCTAAAATGCATGACTTGGAGCTAAAGTAAGGATAAGATGTAAGAGACTTGTCTAGACTAGTGACTAAAGGTTCAATAGGAATTGGAGCACTATTTCCTAGATGCATAGCAGAAGATGAAATGCAATGGATGATGCATTGCATCCATCTTGGACCCCTATACATTCAACTTGCATCTAAGTTAACGATATTATAGATAATATATGGGACTCTTGTGGAAACTTTGTTTTCTCCTACTCATCGACTTACATATCCTATTGATGCAATTTCCCCACTATGAGGTTGGATATCATAATATTTGAATTGGAGTTAGGTTGAGATACAATTGATAGATAAATGTGGCCCTATCTATGATTGTTTTGTCTTGATTATGTCGGTACCTATTAATCGTACAACAAGTTCTTCTCCAATCCACATTGCAAATATACCTTTTTTTTTGCCTTGACTCTACCAGTAACAGTGAATCCTTCAATTAACGGTATTTCGATTCCATATATGAAATGAGGGTACAAATTACTCTGACTTCTAAACCTAGTACCAAAGCAAGATCATGATTTTTATCCTCTAAGTTTTAAGGCAACTTTTTGTTTCATAGAGAGGACACTTTAAGACAAATTGAAGTTTACTTGTTGGAGTGTAAACTTCTACCATTTTTATTTAGTGGTTGGAATTCTATCTTTTATCCTAGAGCAATTAATTTCATTGGTTGTAGCAAAATGTTGAGGGAATTCTCAGAGCGTGAGCTCGGCCATGGGATTTTTTGTTTTTAAATGTGTAAGTTTAGTTAGTGAAAGGCTACATAGGTGTATTAGGGTGGAGCTAGGGACTAGTTGGAGGAATCTAGTCATGTTTGCTTAAAAGGAGCAAGTGTAAAAGTTGTGGATAAATTTGTAGTTAGAACTTTATGTGGTGTCGAATTGTGACACATCTTTGTTCTATTGAAATTGTGTTGTGCTGCAGTTTGTTCTTACACGGTCTACAACTATGAGGGAAGTAGTTGGGTGTTTTATTTAAATATTAGTATAAACCATAGAAATTAAGCTTGGTGAGAATTTTCACTTTAGAGAAAGCATGCAAAAAATGGTTCTAAATTGTCTAGATTTTATGACATCTAATAGTTATTTCTTATTTTGATAATAGTGCATTGGGTTCTTTCTTAGTTTTTATGACAGTTAATAGTTATGTTCTTAAACTGTTAATAGTTATGTTTAGTTGAAGTGATTTGGGATGCTTTAAATGAATTTATTTTACCTCTTTTCTAGTCTAGAGGGATGAAACAACATTGTATTATGATGGAGTTGATAAAACCTATGCTATTAGTAACTTGCAAGTGTTTGATTGTATTAGCACGTTGCAGTTAATGCATGTATCCTCTTTTTGTCCCAAGGTATGCCAACTACATTATTATCGTAGATATTGTTGCTTAATGTAATGGTGTCCTATTTTGCAACTCATTATGTCCTTAATTGTATTACATACTTGGTAATATGGAGAGATCTACCTTCAAGGTAAGAGTAGTTGCTTCTCTCACCCCATAGTTATTCAATTTTAAATCAAAGCTTAGATACTTGAAAGCATTCTCAAAATCTGCTTAGATACTTGAAAGCATACAATATGACTTATAGAGGGTATTGATTAGATGATTAGAGGCCATGTTATTAGTGTCCTAGATTTTGTGTCCTTGCACTTGCCAAATTATTTTAGATTTGTTAATTATGTTGAGATTCAACAAGAAGATCCTAGTGAAAATTATCCACCTACACTAGGATGGAGGCTCAGGCTATTTTTAGGTGGAAGTCTATTTTTAGATGATGAGCAAATTCTATTTATAGATGATGTCTATTTATAGATGGTGAGCAAATTCCATTTATAGATGTATGTTGACTATTATTATCCCTTAATAATAGTTGGACAATAAATATTAATCTATTCTCAATGAGCACTTGGAAATAGTTAACTGAAGTGGCAAATCAGTTAGCTATAGGAAATTCGAGTTCAAAGGTTGATTGGTGGGACATGCAAGTCGAATTAGTTGTAACTGAGTGAATTGAAGTTGTAACAGAGTTATATGTGTAGTTATGTGAGTTGTAAAGTAGTTTAACTCGGTTAAGTGAGTTAAGATCGGTTGTACTAGTTGTAACTGAACTTACACTAGTGAAAGATCAGTGAATTAATTATTAATTAATTCATAATCAGTGGTCTCACATGCAACTGGAGATTTACCATTGTTAACTACATGCATGTTAGATCCAGTGGAGACCCAGTTGAGATAACAGGTGAAAGGGACAGTTTGACTATCAGTTGTGACTTTAGTGGGTGCACTCATGCAACCACACACACATTGGATGTGCCAATGAGGAATGCATAGCCTAGGCAAGAGGATTTGATTCATTGCAAGGATTGTCATCAGCAGGGATTGCGCAGAGGAGGCAGGTTGTCTCAAAGCAGTAAATTGGCACATGAATTTGTCAATTTTTGTATGACAGTGTGAGACGATTGTATATTGTACTGAGAGCTCTTGGATTAGAGTTTTGTATGAGATTGTTTCATGATCCATGATATATACATAATATATGATAGTGGGGTTTTTAGCCTTATGCTTTCCCGGTAAAAACATTTGTGTTATGTGTGATTGATCTTTCTTCTTGATATTGCAATTCACGATCGTGTTTTGAATTCCACAAGGATATTTGTAGAAGTGATTATGTATTTAACTGTGGCATATAATTGTTAGATTAGGATAATCCAGGCAATACATAATTTGTATTGAAATTTCTACATGGTATCAGAGCACAGAAAATTGTAGAAGCTGAATTTGTGATTGGATAGAATTTGAATTTGCAGAAAGACTTTCTTGGTGCTACAGCTGATTCAAGATCGAAATGGATTTCAATGGCTTGAGGTTAGAGTATGCACTCGAGGGTAGATCGAACTACATTTCTTGGAAGGAAGGGATGGAGGCAGTACTCGAAGACAATGGCTTGAAGGAATTCATTGACAAAGATGTTCCTAAGCTAGATGTTGCAGACACTGCAAATCTTGATGCATGGCAGAAGAAAGTGGCAAAGGTGAGGAGGATCCTATTGGAGGGAGTACGAGACCACATTGTCTCAAACCTCCATAGGAAATCCACACCATATGTAATGTGGAAGGCTTTGACGGATCTATTCCAAAACAGCAGGGACCATAGGAAATTGGCACTCAAAAATAAACTCAAGAAGATCAATATGGAGAAGGGCGAATCCATTCCAAAATATCTCATGAAGTTTCTCCAATGTAGGGATGAGCTGGGGAGTGTGGGAATAACAGTCGTTGATGATGATTTGGTGAGCTTGGCACTCCTAGGACTTCCCAAGAGTTGGCACAGTTATCAAGACTCTGTCAATGGAAGGGAAAAATTGCCAGTTTGGGAACGACTATGGTCGGATATAGTGCAGGAGGAGTTCAAACGGAACACCATAGATGGCTCTTCATCAAATCATGATGATGAAGAGGATTTTTCTTTGGCTTCCAAAGCAAGGAAAGGGAAGGGGAAGAAATTCCATTCAAAATCTGAGTCTAAAGGCAAGAAGTTGGATTTGTCCAAAGTGAAGTGTTTTCACTGTCACGAACATGGGCATCTCGCTACTAACTATCTGCAGAAGAAGAAGAAGAAGAAGGTTGTTGGAGCTACAACTGGTGAGGCCCTTGCCTCGCAATTTGAATTTCACTTCTCCTTGATCACATGCATGGTGTCAAGTGCATTGGGATTGGTGTGGTTTTTGGATAGTGGTGCTTCCTTCCACATGACGGGAGATAAGGAGCTTTTCAGTGACTTAGAGGAGAAAGATCTCCAAATGCATATTGATATGGGTGACGATGGACGATACAGTGCAAATGACATTGGTACCATTACCTTTCAGAGAGAGTCGGGTAAACCATTTCAATTAAAAGATGTTATGCATGTCCTAGGTCTGAAGAAAAACTTGGTCTCAATCGCAATATTGGAGGACAATGGCTATGACGTTGTCTTCAGCGATGGAAAATATTTTCTTCGACATAAAACAATGGGTCAAGTCAAGAGGATAGGGATTCGAGTTAAGCATCTCTAAAAGCTGAAGGTAGATGGTTGCACTGCCATGATGGGCAAGGCAGAAAAAGTGGTGATTCGGGATGAGGGCAAATTATGGCACAGGCGATTGGGCCATCTTCATCATGGAGCCTTGAAAATCATGTAGAAAATATCTACTGAACTTCCAATGGGAACACTTGCTCAGTTAGATTAGTGCAAGGGTACCACCATGGGGATGTAAAGTCCACCTTTCATGAAAAGGAGAACCGTGCTTCGGTGATCCTGGAGAGAATTCACACAGGCATGTGTGGACCATTCTTGGTTGCTTCAATAACAAAACATAAGTATTATGTTATTTCTGTTGATGACTTTTCTCGTAAATGTTGGATCTTCTTCATGCATAAGAAGGATCAAACATTCTCAAAGTTCGGTGAGTTTAAAGCATTGGTGGAGAAAGAGTCGGGGAAGCAAGTGAAGGCTCTGAGGAGCGATAATGGTGGAGAATACATCTCTAACAAATTCAAAGACTTTTGCAGCAAAGAAGGAATTCAAAGAGAACTCATTATGCCTCATAACCCATAGCAAAATGGGGTCGCGAAGAGGAAGAACATAACGATCGCGGGTGCAACACGAGCGATGTTGCATGATCGGGGCCTACCAATGCATTTGTGGGCGGAAACATGCAACCCTGTGGTTTATGTGCAAAATCGTTGTCCTCATAGAGTACTTGGCATGAGTACACCTGAAGAAGCTTTCACTGGTAAGAAACCTGATGTTTCTCATTTTAAGATTTTTGGTTCATCTAATTATGTGCATGTGACCAAGGATGCTAGGAAGAAGCTGGAGTCGATTGTTGAAGTTGGGATATTTGTGAGGTACACAGAAACACCCCATAATTATCATGTGTATTTTCCTAACAGTAAGATGAATATTATGCGACGGGATATAAAATTCGATGAGGGGAAAGCCATGCGGTTGTCGCTTGAGAGGGAGATAGACTTGCATGCAGAGGAGGAATTGTTGGTTCCCAAAGATGTGGATCAACCACATGAGGAGGTTCATGGAGTGGAGGAAGCCACTCATGTAGAGCCATCCATCAGAAATGGCAGAAAGTGCACCACTGAAGCTGATAGATTGAGACTAGATATTGCACAGAATGTAGGAGCCCCTACTTCACAGCGCAGACAAAGGCAGTCTCCTGATCGATTTACTAGATACATGGCTCTCATGAGCAAATGTATTGTGATTGGACCATCTTCCTTTTAGGAAGCAGTGCAAGAGCCCACTTGGGTTGATGCTATGGTGGAGGAGTATGACCCCATTGTCAAAAACAGTGCATGGGAAATTGTTCCAAGGCTGGTTGACAAATCAGTGGTAGGTTCGAGATGGATCTACAAGGTAAAGCAAGATGTTGATGAGAGTGTTGAGAAATACAAGGTCAGGTTTGTAGCCCGAGGCTTCTCACAGATCGAGGGGATATATTATGAAGAAACCTTTGCACCTGTCGAACGGTATTCTTCCATAAGGACCATCCTTGCTCTCTCAACGCAGATGGGCTGGTGCATTCATCAGATTGATGTAAAAACTGCATTTCTCAATGGGATCATTGAGGAAGAAGTGTACATAGAGTAGCCTGAAGGATTTGAGATCTTCAGCAGTGACTTACATGTGTGCCGACTCAAAAGAGAGTTGTATGGATTGAAGCAAGCACCTCGTGCTTGGTACACTCGGATAGACAATTATTTCACCAAACTGGGCTTCACCAAAAGTGAAGTGGATGCAAACCTATATCAAATTGTGGTGGAGGGTAAGATTTTAATCATTGTTCTTTATGTTGATGATTTAATATTGACTGGTGATGAGAAATTGATACACTCATGCAAGGAGGACCTTGCAAAGGAGTTCGAGATGAAGGATATGGGCCTCCTTCATTATTTCCTTGGATTGGAAATATGGCAGCGAGATGGTGAACTTTTTGTGTCTCAAGGCAAGTATGCAAGGGAGATATTGGGTAAGTTTCACATGGAGGGCTACAAACCCATGGATACTCCTCTTCTAGGAAACTGGAGGAAAGAGGATGATACTTCTGGAGAGGTAGTGGATGCTATTGTCTATCGACAATTAGTGGGTTCGCTAATGTATCTAGTGAACACGAGACCAGACATTTGTTATGTGGTTAACCAGCTGAGTCAAGCAATGGTTAATCCTACCAAGCTCTTTTGGAAGGCGGGAAAGCATGTCTTGAGATACCTGAGGGGCACATCTGAGTATGGCTTATGGTACAGACAGACGGATGAGGTGAAGTTGCATGGCTTCACGGATGCATATTGGGCGGGTAGCCCAATGGATAGAAAGATCACATCAAGGGGTATCTTTAGTATCGGATCTACAGTTGTTTCTTGGTACAACAGGAAGCAGAGATCCGTGGCACTCAGTTCAGTGGAAGATGAATACATGGCAACGAGTCAAGTTGCATGTGAGGCTATCTAGATGAGAAAGATCTTGTTTGGTTTGTTTGGTTCTCATTTAGATCCGACAATGATTCATTGTGATAATTAGAGTTGCATTAAACTCTCGATTAATCATGTGTTTCATGATAGATTTAAGCATATAAATATCCAGTATCATCATCTCAGAGATTGTGTGCAGCGGAAGATCATGTTGCTTCAGTACATTCCTATGAAAGATGGGATGCAGACATTCTGACGAAGGTGCTCACCGGGAGAAAATTTGAATACCATAGAGACAAGATCGGGGTGAAGGATAATCCCTTTCTTGTTGAGAGGGAGTGTTGAGATTCAACAAGAAGATCCTAGTGAAAATTATGCACCTACACTATGATGGAGCCTCAGGTTATTTTTAGGTGGAAGTCTATTTTTAGATGATGAGCAAATTCTCTTTATAGATGATGTCTATTTATAGATGGTGAGCAGATTATATTTATAGATATATCGACTATTATTATCCCTTAATAATAGTTGGACAATAAATATTAATCTATTCTCAATGAGCACTTGGAAATAGTTAACTAAAGTGGAAAATCAGTTAGCTATAGAAAATTCAAGTTCAAAGGTTGATTGGTGGAACATGCAAGTCGAATTAGTTGTAACTGAGTGATTCGAAGTTGTAACAGAGTTATATGTGTAGTTATGTGAGTTGTAAAGTAGTTTAACTCAGTTAAGTGAGTTAAGCTCACTTGTACTAGTTGTAACTGAACTTACATTAGTGAAAGATCAGTGAATTGATTATCAATTAATTCACAATCAGTGGTCTCACATGCAACTGAAGATTTACCATTGTTAACTACATGCATGTCATATCCAGTGGAGACCCAGTTGAGATAACAGGTGAAAGGGATAGTTTGACTATCAGTTGTGACTTTAGTGGGTGCACTCATGCAACCACACACACTGGATGTGCCAATGAGGAATGCACAGCCTAGTCAAGAGGATTCGATTCATTGCAAGGATTGTCATCAGCAGGGATTGCGCAGAGGAGGCAATCTGTCTAGAATCAGTAAATTGGCACATGAATTTGTCAATTTTTGTATGACAGTGTGAGACTAATGTATATTTTACTTAGAGCTCTTGGATTAGAGTTTTGTATGATATTGTTTCATCGTGGAAATATGAAAAAAGAGAAGTGATTTATGGAAATATGGCAAAATTTCGACATAGTGGTATAAGCCCTTTCTCTCAAAATTATTGTCCAAACAGGATAGACTTGCATAGCATGAGATATGGAGAGTCACCAAACATAGATGAAGAGGCAAGAATATTGCATGAATGGATTGAAGTTGATATAATGTTGAATGACATTATCAAGGGTGATTGGATCAAGTTGATGGAGGATGCTTCAAAACCAATGTATGGTACTTGTGAGCTAAGCCATTTGACAAAAAACCTTATAATTCTTAACTTGCAAGCAGTGCATGGTTGGACAAATGAGAGTGTTGATACTTTATTGGAATTGTTACGTCTATTGTTACCAACTAACTCCACATTACCAGTAAAACAAAGTCAATGTAAAGTGCAAAGAACTAAGGTAGGATTACGGTATGAAAATATCCACATATGTGTGAATGGTTGTGTATTATTTCACAAAAATATTGTAAATGAGACTAAAATGTCTTAAATGTAAAGAAGGGAGATATAGACCAAGGATGAAATCAAATTCGGTTCCTAGAAAGCTTCTTCGTCACTTTCCACTAATCCCATGGTTACTTCAAATATATGGTTGCCAAGACATTGCAGAACTTATGCAATGGCATGCCAAAAATAAGAGCATTGATGGAAAACAATGATATGTGGTTGATTCCAAGATATGGATGGAATTTGACAATAGATGGCTCGATCTTTCCCAAGATCCTCATAATATAAGATTGGGTATGGATCTAGATGGGGAGAACCCATTCTTGGATCGGGGTACTAAATGGTCAACTTGACCAATCTTTTTAATAAACTATAACTTGCCTCCATGGTTAGCAACCAAACCATTTTCTTAATGATATCATTGGTTATACCAAGAACGAAAAGTATGACTTCATATACAATTGATGTTTATTTATAGCCATTATTTGATGATCTAATAGAATTTTCGAAAGGAATTGAAGCAATTCTATTTTTAAGGGATGGATTCAATCAAATTAACTTTAAGAGCTTGTTTATTGTTTAAAATGCATGATCTTCCTACATATGGCACATTGATAGGTCTCATTGTTCATGGATACCATGGATGTTCAGCTTTCATCTTTAAGGGTTTTGTGAGGCACTCAATGTATTTATTGTGGACTTCGTGCTTACCTTAAATAGGAACATCCATATCATCAACAAAAGGTCACATTCAATGATTAAGAAGAGAATCGTGAAGCACCATTGGCAATCACAAGTGAATACATTATTAATAATGGAGAAAAAAGAAAGCAGTTTATCAATACTAGTGGAATTTGTGGTAGTAAAAACCATATGTCTAATGATTTTGCATATTCTACAAGTTGCCATACTTTAAGCATGTAGCCATTAGGCATGTTGTTTCATTTATGCATACTGAGAAAAACATAGCTTGTGGTACTATAGAAAATATTTTTGGTGAATATGATACAATTTCATAACGTCAAGACTTTCAAGACTTTCAAGAACTAAAGGTTCATAGAAATCTTTGGGTTGAAAAATATGGTGATGGAAAATATAGAAAACCTAGTGCTCCTTATGTGTGGGTAAAGGAACAACATGCACACTAGTTGATTTCTCAAACTCACTTTCCCACTAGATATGTAAGTAGTAGTATTAGAAGCGAAATTGATAGCAATAGCTTAAGAGGCCTCAAGACCCATGACTATCATGTCATAATTGAGGATACTTTATCTATTGTGGTCATATCAAGTTTTTAAAAGGGACCAACATTGGAAATTATAAGGTTAGGCCTAATATTAAAGATAATGAGTTTGCATGTGTTAGAATCTTCAAACTTTGATCATTTGAGGGAAGAGGTCGTTGAAGTCGTTTGTTTATTGGAACGGGAATTTCCACCAACAATATTTAATATTTCTATGCATATTCTTTGATCTATAAATTTTCGTGGATATTCCACTAGATAGTTCGTCACAACAAATTTGATAAACAAAACTGAAATCTACACTATGAAGGCTAAATTTTTTAGATTCCATAATCTTTACTTATTGACTTTTTACTTATGCATGCAATAGATAAAATGCAGAAAATAGAGAACATGGAAATACAATCACACACCATCCAAAAAATAACACAAACATTTTCTCTAGGAAACCCTTATGAGGGAAACCCTACTAGAAGGGGAGACTACTCTACTCTCTTTTCTCTGGTATGGAAATAATGCAAGTTCAAAGGAGAAGGCACTCTTTATGGAGTTACCTAAGACCTATGGCCTGTTAGGTTGCTCCAGAACATTAACCCCTTATGTTATTCTCTTCAATTTCCCACTCCTAGTTGTTCTGCTCTGGTATGGAGAAAAATACAATAACATATAATGGAACACGTTCTGCTCCTAGCAGCTCGATATTTAACATAGATCGATAGTCATCTAGGGTTAGGGTTTTGACTTCCTCAACCTCCAATTGTGATAAATTGTTGGACCATCTATATTCTTCTTGAAATTCCTCATGTGGCTAGCCCCATATGCATGAGTATCGTGGGTTGATTTGGCATCCTCTCGTACCATGTTGGTAAACGCAATAGGTCAACTTGTAGGAGGCATTACTTTCTCTTACGAGCTCTGATTGATGCATGGTCTACATCGTTTGAAAGGTCTCGAATTGTAAAACATTTTCAAGGGGTTGTGCATAGGTTTTGAGCACTGTAACCCCAAAAAACATCGTTTAATGCCTCAAAATGGCTCACGAAGGTTCTGAACCCTAATTTTCCAAACTAGGACGTGCTACTAAAATGACCCTACAAGTTGATTCCTCCAATGTTTTCCACTCTAAAAGCGTCAAGATAGATGACAAATAATATAATGATCCAATCTAGATCATACCTCCCCATTTAGGGAGGATTTTTGTCCCCAAAATATTTACTGAATGAGGTGAGGAAATTTTCCCTTTACCTTCTTCTTGGAGTACCACTTTGCTTTGCCTAGAAGTTGTCCTTTCAACCCAATCTGCCAAAGGTCATGTTTCCCCTGTCTTGTAGTTCTAGAACTCTTCTGCAAAACTATGTCCTCTGCCAACTCTACCTGAGTAACTGGTGTTAATTCCTCTATGGAAGGTAGGACCTGCTCCTCCTCCTAATCCAACATGGAAGGCTCGTAGAGTTTGAGATTCTCCACATTCAGTACTAAGAAAATGCACAAGTATGGGGGTGGAATGAGTTTGTAGGCATTATCTCCCACCTTTTCCAATACCTCAGAAAGACCATATTATAGAGCCTTGATATTCTTACCAGCACCCTGTAGTCTTTCCTTATTCATTTGTAACCATACTCTGTCTCCCACTCTAAAAGTTATCTATGTTTTGTACTAGTCATGTATAGCCTTGTACTTTTCCTGTGACTTCTTCAACATCTCTTGTATTTGCAAATGGATCTGCCTGATCTTCTCAACAATTTTTTCTTCTTTTAATGCATCTCATGTGAGGTCCTCCCCCACTCCACCTTATTGTCCATATACAACATCTAAGGGTGGAGGTGGAAAATACCCAAAGCAAGTTTTAAAAGGTGACTTACCAGTAGAAGTGTGGATTTCTTTGTTATAACAATGTTTTGTATAGCTCATATTTTCATCCAAGGTCTTTGGATTCTTTTGATTGTAACCCCTCAAAAGTAACACCAAAGTCTTGTTGACTACTTTTGTCTACCCCTCTGTCTGTGGATGGAATGATGTAGATCTATTGAGCTTAGTGTCCATATTCTCCCACAATGTAGTCCAAAATGCACTGAGAAATCCCACGTCCATGTCTGAGATGATGCTCCTTGGTATCCCAAAGTGCACCCAAACATGTTCAAAGAACAATTTTGGTGCTTCCTGTCTCTTGATGGTCTTTTTACAAGGCATGAGAATGCACATTTTACTGAACCTGTCAACTACCACAAATAAATAGCCATGTTGCTTTCGCGTGGTTGGAAAACCACACACAAAATCCATGGAAATGTTTTCCCAAGGTCTAGTGGGTATCGGTAAGGGGTGGTATAGACCTTGCTTCCTATTACTGGGCTTGTTGGTACAAGAGAGTATACATCATCTAATATATTGTGCTACATATTCTTGCATTCTGGTCCAGTACACATACCTCTGTAAGTTGGAAATTGTAGTCCATGTTGACCGCCTATTCAACTAGGGGGTCAACTCATGTGCCATGAAGATATGCATCATCAGATGCAAATATGTTGAAGACAGTAATGGTTCTACTGGGCATTTTATGCCTCCAGCACAAAATTTTGTAAACGAAATTTATGCACCCCTGCGTGGGTTAATAATGTAATAAGTCTGCATGGATCATAGTTAGGTCAGGTACCTTGGGATGTTTTCATTGGGAGAGTTCTTTTCACCGAGGGTTTTTTATCCT
>ML797746.1:171965-192037 GCA_009831015.1 Picea engelmannii
TTGATAGGGGTATTTGTGCTCAAAAGAAATGGAATAGCACCCCCTACACCCATGGACCAAGTTTCAGCTCAGTCGGACAAGTTTTGCTATGCATTTGTCCACCTGGAGTGTCAGTCAGTTAAAACAACAATTTTAATTGCTAAATATGACATTGCCGAAATGTCAATAATTGTAATAATGAGTTAGATGATGTGAAATGTTGAAATTATGGTTATATAGAGCCTCCCTAAGAATAACATAACCCTCCCAACCTTTTCCAACCTATTCTAACCCCTTTCCCACCTTCTACACTCAAAAATCATGCCCCTCTAGGGGGATTGATGTTTTTTCTTGGTGAAGGTTGTTGTGACTTATTTGGGGGCCCCTCCCATTAGTTATGACTCCATTTAACCCCCACATCACCTTCTAGGATGATCCCACTCCTTTTCTTTCATTAATCCCCCTCCATTCCTTCATTTTCACCTTTTTTTTGCCCCCTCCAAGAGGAGTTACACCCCCCTCTTCTAGAAACTCCACAAATGATTTTTTTTTAATTATTTGAGACCTCTCACATTCCTTGGCATCAATCCCAAGGCCTCCCACACCTCTTTTCTTGATCCCAACACCTCCTACATTTTTTTACACCCTAGATCTAGCTTTCAAACACTAGATGGTGTGCCCTAGCCTTGAGATCTACTCTTATTCTTGGTGGTGGACACTTGGCATTGATCCAAGAGAGGTAGGTTTGCCTCTCCAAGTATAAATAGATCTCATTTCTCACTCCCAACTCACCATATCTTGAGTTATTGTTATGGTACTTGATTTTCCACTCTCTCTCTCTCTCATTGCTCAATCATTTCACTCTTTGGCTCTAGGGTTTGGAGTAAGTATTTCTCCAACACTCCTCTTCTTGAAGCAATAATAAAGGAAACTTTGGAGGATATTTTGGGATGATATAAAAGTATTTTGGATCTTGCAAACATATGAGGTATAATCTTTTCAATTTGATATGATACATGTATGAATGGATCTTAGGTAAAGTATTTTATTTGAGTAGGTTTTGCAAAGAGTATTCTTGTGAATCTATTTATGTGGCTAGCTAGATAATGTGCAAGTATTTCACTTATTAGCTTAACCCTCCATATTATCCATTTTATGTGTTGTTCCTGAGTCTGTACTTAAGGCTTAAAAGTACAGTGTCAAGGCATTCGAAAGTGAGTAATAGGTGTAGAAGAGGGAAGAGTAAACCTTCGGTAAAGGAAACTAGGGAAGATTTCTACGTTGGCGTTGTCTAGCTTCCAACTGTTCCTGGATAGTTATGTCTCATTCAATGGCTGTCCATGATTGTTCAAGTTCGGCCCGGTTAGCTGTTGTTTTAAGAATGGTGTCGAAGAGATTTAAGGCAATGTGCGTTTGATTCGATAGTCCAGGTTCAACGTTAGGTTGAGTTGGTACAGGAACTGTCATGGGGGAACAGTAAAGGTAGGAAAGACTTTAAAAGAGATTAAGTGTTGTCTCGGTTTGGTCGTATAAAAGAGAACTTACGATTGCATAAATAGAAAATGGGTGCAAATATAAGGCTTGTTCCCGTAACTGTATTATATTTTAATAAAAGGTGTGAAGTGGGAGAAAAAACATTTAGCTGTATATAACGCAAGGCTCCTGTCAAAGGGAAATCTCGCATATAAACAGAAGAGGAAAATAGTAAGGAAATCACCGACGTAGCATAGAATATATGTAGAATTCTGAAAATGCAGATTGGTCTTACACCCACTGATAGCTGGTGCAGAGGAAAGACAATAAACAATTACAGAAAACCAAAATTCATTCGCTATAGTAGTGGTCGTACTAAAGTATAACGAAGCACATCAGTTAAGAATATGAAATAAAATGGAAAAATTGAGATACAAGGAAGCAAACTTGCAATACAGTAGTGACGGAATTGAGAATCTCCAGATCTGCTTGTATTAACTCTCAATGTAAAAACTCTATTACCAATGACTCCAAAAGGTCCAGCCTTCTTTATTTCTTTCTGGGATATATTTATACAATTTCTACAAAGCAGGTAGAATCTCAATAGTCACAAAACTTTGGTTATGGCAGAGAAGAGAGCAATCGCTCCATTTCTCCTACTCTGTCTTCACTTGGTACCAGGTGTTTGCCGTTGTGTGAGCCCGGAACAGGCGATACATCTTTCCACAAGCTGAGATATTAGTCGCGATAGTTCGGCTTGACAATTGGCTTCGAAGAAGTAGCATTCATGGGCTAACTGTTGTAGCCTATCCTCCATCTGTCTATCAATGATGTCGATGGCACATAGTTTCACGTTGGGTTTGATCATGCACTTATCAACTTGGACTATGTCCACCACAGTCATCTGAGAGATATCGGCCAAATCTCTCTCTTCCTTTTCCTTCAGATCAATTGAGATATGTTCCACATTCATCTGCATCAACGTCTCGGCGTCGCCTCCACTATCAATGCCTAGTAGCTCGCCATCTATAGAATTGAAAGCCTCCTCCAAGGAATTGGTTATCTTTTGGGCTTGTTGCTTGCCTTCAGCGATGTTATGCTCCCATTCCTTTAACAGAATATTTCCTCGGGTTTGTTCTGAGATGGTGAGCCTGGGAACACCTGTCGAAACACTGTTATTCGTGTCTATCACCGCCTCCTGGAAGGCGACCCGGGCTGCTCTGGCATCCCTTTCTCTAGCAGATAGGTTCTCGAAAACCTGATTTACCAACATACAGTTTTCCCGGATCGCTCCCACCTTGGCGAGGAAGTTTTGTTGTGCCGAAAAGATCCTGCTCAGAATCTCGATCGCTTGGGATCTAAACATCTCGATGTCTATCATTCTGTTCTCGACGCTCTCTACCCGAGCTTGCAGTTGTTCAATCAAATTCCTCTATTGGCTCGCCTGTGTCCGACCATCCCGGACCACCAACTGTGCTTGCTCAAGCTTAGTTTTGAGCACCTCTATTTCCTTTTTATCGGCCAATCAGACCTGCTCTATTTCCATGCTCGCCTGACCTTTAGCATTTTTTGTGGTTGAGGCGAATATGGCTTCAAGAGTCCTAATTAGGCGATTTTTTCTTTTAAGTTGGTTCTTCAAAAGTCCAACCGAGAATTGATTCGTCGAGGCATACGCTCCTAGCGTCCCTGCGATTTCAGTGGCGAATTGCTCATTCTTTTTATTTTTCCCATCGGTCATAACTTTATACTTTTTGGCAGTCGACTCTCCTTCCTGGTAGAATTCCCTTTTTACTACTGCCTTTCTCTTTTTATCAAATAAAAACTCATTCGGAGGGAGTTCTTCTGTGTTGGTTCTGGGGTCTTTATCTCGGTCTCCGGATTTTGTTTCTTTGGCGGGCCCAGAGTCTTTTCCTCTGCTTCTGGACTCTTCGTTTGTTCCTCCTCATCCTGTTGTTTCCCCTAGTCAGGAGTTGCATCTTTAGAACCTTCAGCATCGTTCTGTTTCATCCCCGAAATACCTGGACCCTCACCTCGCAATACAGCGAGGAGACAGCTACGTCAGTGTTCCTGGAATTTCGATACCTCGGCCCTATCCTCCGGTGCCAAGGATTGAATCCAGGCTAGAATTTCTTCATATGACCTCGCTCCTCGGAAAATGTCATCCGAGGGTGAATTCTCATGCTCAAATCTTTTGAGCCCGCAATTAGCCAAATGATTGCTCACGACCCTCTGTGGATCGTCCTTCTTGTATTCGATGGAGACCAAATTTAGGTCTTCCAGGGCTGCAGCCTCGGCTTTGGCATGCCCGAAATCTAATAAAGAATAAGAATTCAAACGAATGGGAAACGACGGCCATACCTTCTTTGAGTACCCTTTGAGCTCTTTACTTACACCACCAATTACCGTCTGTCGGGCGACCTCGCGACAAGCCATCTTGTCAGGAATGAACAATGGCAGCGCATGCGGAGGAACAGAAGCCCCAAAAACTCTGAGGTATGAAAACTCTGCCTCCACATACCAGTCCACTATGCTGCTCAGATTTGTTGCTATGCTGTCCGAGATACGACGTGGCGGGTGACCAAAAATGGCGACATGCAGGGGCACCATCACCCAGTTAAAAATTTCATACGCAAATTTTTCTGCTTTGTTTTCTCATAGTTTTCCATGATATACATGTATGGGTTTGTCTTCGGTCGGAGTCCGACCCCAGCTCATCAATGGAAATGGTGTCATAGAACAGATTGCGTCCATAATGTATGTGGACATGAAGAACGAAGACGCCTTCCCACTCTCCTTCTCCTCCCGATACTCTGTGACCCGATTGGCCAGGCTATCCGAAAGCATCTTTTCCCAATTAAAAGAGCAACCTTCTGCAACCCGAAACATTAGAGGCACCCACGTAAGGAAAAAATGCGATGTGTCCTCTCTCCCATATAACCGACATGTCATCATGGCCACATATTTATACTGCGGTTCCAACGAAGCGATTGAATAAATGTCGTGGTCATTAGCTCTGAACTTCGCGGTGCATGAAACCTAATCCTTTATCAAACCGGACATGGTTTTACCATACTGTGTGCACTCCTTCTCCTTGAATTCCTCCAGGAACTCAGCGCCATATGTGTATTCGAACGTCGTGGGTAGCTTATACATGGTTTGCAGATGCTCGGGCCTAAAAGTCCCTATGGTAACTCTCTGCTCATTCATGGTAGTCCTGGTCGGTATGTCCACATGATCCAGCGCCCATCGGACCATGTCATAATATGGAAGCAACCGTGGCATGGCTGCTACTCTGTGCATTCTGGATTGGACGACTATTTTGTACTTGGTGTTTAGATCATCTTTTTCGTTGTCGTCGGAGTCATCGGAATAATCTACCAATTCTGATTGCAGAATGCCTGAAACAAATGACCAGTTAGGGACCGAGTCGACACTTCGGGGTGAAGTATCGGAGACATTGTCTGAGCCTTGTCCTGCGACCTCAACATTCGCCTTCGCTGCTTTCCGCAGAGCCATGGCTGAAGCTTGCGTCTTAGCTCTTCTGCGATAGAACTGCGTATACATACAGAAGTTAGTTTACTCAGAAGTGATGAGCTCTGCGTGCTATAAAAATGCATTTGTTATAATGGAACGCAACTCTTTCATATATTTGAAAACTCAGTACCTTTCAAAACAAGCCTGTCAAATCATAATTAGCAATAAATTTATGTCGTACAAATTTGATTTTACATTCATAGATTTACCCTATTTCCCCATTAATGTCATAAATTTCGGCGGTTTAACAGTCAGTTGGCGTATGGAGAGAAAGGGCCCCCTCGTAAATCGTGCAGGCATCGAAACACGGATAAGTCTTCATTTAGCTTAATTAATCCAAATTTCTCCAATGTTAATCAATATCTCGCTACTAGTTATATCGGGGATTTTCCTTAAACATTTTGAGTTTCCAACTCCCGAGACTGCGAGGGACCGATTTTGGTTTAATTAAAGGTAATCGAGATTTGGGACTTGATTAATTTTATAATTGTCACTTTCGTCATATCGCGACTCGGAACTTCGAAGATAAGTTTCTGGGAGATTTATATGCCGAGTTACGAAACTGCGAGATTGTGATAACAAGACTTAATTAAGGGGAATATAATCTTGGATTAAGTGATTAATTAATCGTGTTATAACTATCATCGTGACTTCGTGAGTCGGGTTTTAGAAGCCATAACTTTCGAAAAAGATAGTGTCGAGTGGCGAAATGCCGAGAACAACTTTAACCATGGTTAGCTTTTTTTGCCTTTAATCCTTGACAAGGGTTATCCAGAAAGCACCTCGTGTTCTCAGCTCTCAAGGCTGTAAAAATAAAAATTTGGGTTTGGCGAACGCCGAGGCGCGAAACCCCCACGACGTCTAATCGTGAGTTAAAAAAAATTACCCTGGTTAATGCCTTGAGTGAAAATTTGAAACAACTTCGTCGTTTCGTGACTCGGGACGTGTGAATTTATGAGTTATAGTATCCGACCTACGAGATCCCGAAATAGAACAAAAAAGAGGGAACATTCTTACAAAAGGCAGGACTTGTTTCGAGAGTAGAAAAAATCATCGTTTCTCATGGGACAAAGCTTCAGAGGTCTCAATGTCTCGGAGGAAAAAAGAAAGCCATCTTTAGATTTCAAGCATCAAAATGAAAATTGTGATAGGCTAAAAAACAAGGGCGTCTCCAACATAGGCTCCAACTAGGGATCCCGCCTTCCTATGAGGCGGGAAGAACAGTAGACCATGTGCCAATATTGGGTAAATGGAGTCAAAAGCTCAATCAGGCGGAAAGGTTCTGAGAAAAGAGGATCGAAGGGGGAAAAAGACTCTGTTCTTTACCTTGAAAAGTTTTTTCAAAATCAGATACTCTTTCCAAACACAGCTGTAGTCCCCTTCACAATTTTCCCTTTCCCACTACTAACTCCAGGTATGTTTTAAGACAAGCAAAACAGTCCAAGGAGACTCAACAGATCTTGTGGCTCTCGGCTTGCATTAAAAGAATGAGATTATATGTTTTTAATTGGGGAGTCCCGTCTGAATTTGGGATGTGGATCAGGTTTTAGAAAGCATTGGTTACCAGAGTAGAGTGATATTCATGTATAACAGCCTTACAGATATCTCAGACATTTCTTCACTGCAAGCGAGCCTGTTCAGTACCCCGGTGAAGTTATCTGGCCCCTTTCACTGAATTTCCTTTCACCACTTCAGAATATATTTATGCATTTAAATGCTGAGACGAGGGCAATCATTTCTGAATTTCCTTTCATCGTCTTCTTGGACTAGGTGGGGGCAATCATTTCTGAATTTCCTTTCACCACCTGTCTTATAATTTACTTTTTTTAGCGTGAAGATGGGGGCAATCAGTTTGTGTCAGGGTTGATATTTGCGTAATATTTTGCATTGGAGGTTTGTCAACTTACTTTGATTACTCGGTACCAACCTTCCCTTGACCTTCACAACACCTTCGTTCTTAGGGAGAAAAGGAAAATAACTTTTTAAGGGGCATCCCATTTGAGCAAGCTTTAATCCTCCGATGTTGTTGAAAAACCTAGGAAAGTTAGGATCGCTTTAAGCGTTCCTTCGCTTAGCAGGGGATCAAGTAGTCGTGAAGACTCGCTTTCTTTCCACAATCTATTTTGAAACTCACGAGGCTAAAACGAAAAACTTTTATCCCTTCGTAATGAAACGAAAAGATGGTGGCTTGTCAAAAGTTAGACCCGAATATAGGCATGGTGCCAGGTAGCGATTTATTGACTGAGAATACGGAGGTCAAAACAACTCGAGACTGACTCTTGTAGATATCTTTGGGGATAGTTTATTTTGACTAACCATTTTTTGATTGAGTGTATCATTCAAATTATTTTAAATCAAAGATTATCAAGCCAAGCAATGATCCTGTTATCTAACATTTTAGCTGATATTGCAATTTGAATGACGTTACCTCGATTTCCTTTAACAGTCTTTCATAACATATGCTTTTGAGAAAGTTCATTTTTACCTTTTCATTTCACTTTCTTTGTGCAACATGAAACTATTTTAGGTATCACCTGTTTGATGCCGATCCATTTCTGACCCCGACCTGTAAATTACTTTTCCTGCTAGTTTTCGTCTGCAGCTCGACCCCTATAAAAGCAAATATGAATCTTATTGGAAATTTGTTGAGAGTTTATGAACAAAAACCGAAAATCAAAAGCAAATGTTTAAATGAAAATATATGTATGTACAAACATATATAATGAAATTTATTTTTTTACGATTTTATTTTTTTTTTATTTTTTTTTATCTGGCGACTATTACGTCATGTAATGCTTTAGATACCGCCCGTTAACAGGGGCGCTGAGGACTTCTCCATCTATATTTTCCAGAAGGAAGGAATTTTTTCCTTCCGGAGCCGAGACCCTGAATGGTCCATACCAGAGGTGGTCAAATTTACCATGCTTCATGGCTTCCTCTTTTCTTGCATCACATCTTAGTACTAAATCACGTGGAATAAATTCCCTGTCCTTTGCCTTAAGGTCGAACAATTCTTTCATATCATCTTGGTACTTCTGCATCTTTTCATCAACTTCAACTCTATGATGTTGAACCTCAATCAGCTAGTTAATTCTCCTGGTTACATGATTGGGTTCTTCGTTTTGATCCTGCCATAACTTCATCACAGGTAGTGCTAGGTTTATAGGTAGAATAGCATATGTCCCATAGACCATTTGAAACGGCGAAATGCCGATAGACCTTTTAGTGCTGATGCGATTTGCCCATAATGCGTATTTTAAGTGCACATGCCAAGACCTTTTATTTTCATCCAGTACTTTCTTGATTATGTTCACCAGGCTCTTGTTAGATGATTCGGCCAATCCGTTCCCCTAGGGGTAATATGCAGTGGAATGGTCGAGAACGATATTATACCTCTGACAGAAGCTGATCATAGCCATAGATTTAAAGTCCTGGGCATTGTCGGTAACTATCTTTCGGGGACAACCGAATCTTGACAAGATATTGTCTTCCAATAAATCGATCACCACCGAGTCTGTTTCCCTTTTGGTTGGAATGGCTTCCACCCACTTAGTAAAATAATCTGTAGTTGTTAACATCCACTTATGTTGAGCACTGGAAAGGGGATTAATCTCCCCTATGAATTCTAGACCCCATTGTTGAAATGGAGCTTCTGCTTTGACTGGAACGAGTGGCAGTGCGGGGAGCTTCTGTTTACCAGCGAATATTTGACAAGGGTTGCAGACACGCACTTTGGCATTGACGTCCGAAAAGAGTTTCGGCCGGTAATATCCAGCCCTCAAGATTTTGTAGGCTGTAGCTCTCCATGCGTGATGCCCCCCACAGACTCCCTTATGAAATTCATTTATAACCCACTGGGTTTCTGATTCTACTAAACAGACTAGCAGGAACCCGAGTGGATCCTTCCAATATAGCTGGCTTTCAGATATACAATATTTAACTGCATGGAGTTTTAAGGTTCTGCATTTAGATGGTGATAGTTCATCTGGGCATTTTAGGTTCAGCGAGAAAAACACTATGTCTCTGTACCAGCCCGATGATAAGAACTTCTCTTCGATCTGGTTTGGACTCGTTTCTTCATCTGGTTCGTTTAGGTCTGTGTCTTCGTCGCTTCCCTGCAGGAAATTGATATCAAGAGCCCTGACATTTGATTCAGCTAAGATTCTGGCTAGGCTTTGCCCTTTTATCAATTTGGTCGGTTTAAATTCCAAATCGAATTCTTGGATTTTAACAAGCCATCGCCCTCTTTTTCCATCACTGTCTGGTTGTACCAATATGTCTTTTACAGAACTGGTAGGCACATACGCGATAATTTTTTAATGTAGTACATAATTTATGAATGCCTTTAGCACTTTTACCATTGCGTACGCCTGTTTTTCTATTATGTCATACTTCAGTTCTGCGTCTCTAAGGCTCTTGCTAAAAAACGCGATCGGTCGTTCAAATCCTTCGTCATCCTTTTGTAGGAGCACCGCGACGATAGTATGTTCAGAAGAAAACGAGAAGATAAGAAAATCTTTCAGATAATCTGGGCTTGCTAACACAGGTGCCTCGCTTATGACTTTTTTAATATGCACGAACGATGCTCTGGCTTCAGTTGTCCAATTTAATCTGCTATCCTTCTTCAACATTCCTGTGATCAATTTGACAATCTCAGTGAAATTAGGGATAAACCTTCGTAAAAAAATTATAGTTCCTAAGAAAGATTGAATCTCTTTTACATTTCTGGGAATATTTATAGTATTTATTGCTTCAATCCTCTTCGGATCAATCCTGATCCCATCTATAGATACGATATGGCCCAGAAGCTTACCTTCTCGCATAGCGAAATGTGATTTCTTTGGGTTCAGAGATAGACCAAACCTGCGACAATTTTTGAAAGTCTGTTTCAGATGGATCAAGTGTTCTTCATCAGTTTTAGAAAAAACCGTCAAATCGTCGAGGTAAATGACTATGAACTTGTCTCTTTCTCCTACGAAAGCGATGTCCATAGCACGTTGGAATGTAGCCCCTGCATTCATCAAACCAAACGGCATTTTGTCATACATGAATGTACCCCATGGTGTGGTGAAAGCAGTCTTTTCCCTGTCTTGTTCATTCATGGCGATTTGGTTATAGCCAGAGAACCCATCAATCATAGACATTCGGTTCGATCCAACTACTTTTTCTAGTACATGGTCCATCTTGGGCAGCGGGTAATTTTCTTTGAGAGACGACTTGTTTAAGTTTCGGAAATCCACACACAGTCTGATTTCTCCATTCTTTTTCCTGACTGGGACTAGGTTAGCTACCCAGTCCGAGTATCTCAGAGGTACGATTATTTTCGCGTCCAAGAGTTTTTTAACTTCCTTTTCTATCACAGGTAACAGAATGGGGTTAATTTGCCTAAGCTTTTGCCTGAACGGTTTGACCCAAGGCTTCAAAGGTATCTTGTGATCAATAATGGAAGTGTCATACGTTTTTCAATTCATCATAGGACCAGGCGAAAACATCTTTATATTGTCTGAGTAAGTCTTTATACTTAACTTTCTCTTTGGGAGGGAGGAACTTTGATATTTTTACCACCCGAGATTCTTTTTCAGTTCCTATATCATAGTCCTCCACTTCTTCTGGTTGGGGCTGCAAAGTGGACTTTACAGGTACATCATTCTGATCAAAAAGTCTTTCCAAAGGAATCAATCCTTTCGGAATCTGATTGCTTTTAAGGACCAACATACGATGATCCACAATTTTTTCTCAGAAGGTTTCAGGGTCTTCCCCTTCTTGCATGATCCACATTGAGTCATTTTGATTTTCTTGGTCAGCATGAGTTTCATAGAATTCGCCTACTGTTGTAAGGAATTTCTTAATTTGTTCATCATCTTCAAAGACTTGCCAGTGTCAGATATTGTCTGGTATGGAGGGTTTGTATCTGATTTCAATGTGATACTTCAGTTTGAAGGTCGTGGGGGGAGAGAAGGTTGAAGTTGCCTTTGCCAATGCATCAGCATGTAGATTCTTTGCGCGAGGGATAAAATGGATATTTACGGATGAGAAAAAAAAATCCATGAGATCCCAAGCACAATTTCTATACGTTCGTAGTCTGGGATGCTTGGCTAGGTACTGTCGGTTTACTTATTTGACTATTAATTCTGCATCACCATATACCTCCAAGTTTCTTATATTTAGCTTTTTGGCAGCCTCTAATCCTGAGATCAATGCTTCATATTTGCATACGTTATTAGTGTAATATATGTCCCACTGCAAACAGTAAGAGAAAGGAACAATGAACTTACCTTCAGGCACCACTAAAAGCACTCCAGCACCTGCCCCTTCAGAAGATAAAGCATCGTCAAAATACATTTTCCAGACACCAGTACTACACAGATCTTCTGTCATGAGGTTTAACTCTTCTTGCTTTGTATCGATTTCCTCTGGACAACCATCTAGACCATCATCAAAAGACAAGATGCAATTTCTCAGATCTTGGTATGCAACGTAAATAGGGAAGTTGTTTGGGTTTTGAGGGTCACTGACCGTATATGCTAATCTTGTTTCTCTGTACAACCGAATGAACTGACCACCGAACACAGGGATTGTGGCATAAGTCATGTCCAACTGTAGAGAACCCCCCAACTTGGCTCCCCATGACCTAGATAATAGCATGCCATACTTGGGGGGAATATCTGCGATAACCACATCCATCATGATACTTTTAACCAGGACCTGCGCCAGAGTAACTACCAGATCTTTTATCATCCCCATACATTTAACCTTCCTCGAGTCAAAAGAGTACATATTTCCATAAGGTCTTGTGATCTGGAGACCTAGCTTCTCCATTATAATCTTGGGCATAACATTATGGGAAGCTTCGGAGTCTAACATACAATTATGCAGCAACTGATCATATACATTCAGAGTGATATAAAAGGGAGCGATGTTGTCTTTGGACCCTTCAAAATGGGGACCAAAAGTGATGTTAGTTCTATCATCTTCCAAGTTTATAACATCAGACTGGCTTTCTATTTCAGAGACACCTATCATTTTGGTAATTTGCTTGCGATAAACAGGGTTTTTCGCTAATTCCACCAGAGGGATTGGTATCTTAATTTTGTTTAACTCATTTTCAAAACTGAAAGCTCCGCTCACCTTGTCTGTTTCTCTGGTTGAGACTTATGAATTCTTCCTTTCCGTCTTATTTGTCTGGACAGCTTTATCACTCATGGTCCCAATCAAAGACGTAACTTTATTTATGGGTTCGGTCTCCTATGTTTGAGTTTCAACTTTTTCCAACTCAGACTCTTGAGTGCTTACTACTCTAGTTTTGTTGTTGGGTAATGGGGTCTCGTCCGAAGGAGGCTCATAAGCTTGGCCTCTTTGAAGGATCTTCTTGGGTTGAGTCGTGGAGGTGGGCTTATTCTTAGATCTTAAGTTGTACTTTGGTTGAAAATCGGCCATCATTATCTCGGTTTCTGGTGGAGATTCACATAGATCAGTGTGATCACCTTCTTCACCTTCATTTGATGATTGTGGCATGTTTAAAGATTTTTCATAGTCTTCGCGAGTCAGATATGGTTGACTACAGTCATCACCGAAGTTCGTGACGTCATTATCTGAATCTCCGTAGTCTTGAAAATTGTTCACTCCTATGAAATTTTCAGTCTTGAAAGGAGCTTGTATCTTTTGATCATCATTTTTTATTTGTCTTTGTTGATTAGGAGGGTTTTGATTCCTCTTGAAATATTTTTTGGGGTAAGGGTCAGCCTTGGCATGTTCGAGTTCCATTCTGGATATTTTATTTGGCAGTTCTTTGATCACTCTAGCCATATCGTGCACCCTATCTTCTGAGGATCTATTGTACCCTGAAGGACCTGCTTGTTCTCTAAATCGCTTGGTCTCTCGGTTTCTAGTCTCTACTCTAGCCTTAAGTTTACTCGAAGCCATCATATTAGATTCTATTTCTACCACATTGTCCTGCATACAGTTTAAGGTGGCTCCCCTTCGCTCTCGCAAAAGTAGTGCGAAATCCGGCTCGAAAGCTCCGGCGAAAGTCACTTTGGCCGCGGGTTGGGATGGTTTGACCTCAGCTGGGATTTTATTGTACAGTTTATTGAATCTCTAAATGAATTCCATGACTGTTTCTGAGTTTTTTTTCTTCAAAGACCCAAATTCGGTTAGATAATAGAGATGGTCTTTCCACTCGCCCCATTGTCTGAGGAAAGCATCTTCCAAAGCGTCATATGACAGGATAGAAGCTGCGGTTAGGCTCTGAAACCAAGTTCGGACCTGACCTTCCAAAGTTTGGACAAGGAGTCTCGAGTATACATCCTCGTGCTCGATACCAAAGATATCTGCGAATTGGTTGAAAAAATTAATATGTTCGGTCGCAGTCAGATCCCCCTCTCCGGTGAATTTCGGTAAATTTTTTATGTAATTTTCTGGAAGATCGTGTAGGGGGACGGGCAATACTAATGGAGCGTATCTGGCTACAACTTTCGCGAAAACTCTGGGAGGGGGGGGAGGCCCTTGACCTCCACCTCCTCCTAGAGGGACTCCTCCCCCTCCTCCTCCGATAAACCCTCCTCCTCCTCCTATAAACCCTCCACCTCCTCCTCCGGCAGCTGCCATCATTGTTTGTGGGAAGTTATAAAGGGGGTTTTGGAAAATTAAAAGGGAATCTTTATTTTCTTCGCGAAGAGGAAAATCCGAAGAGGAAAGATAAGGAACGCGAGGACTCGGTTCCTCGGATTTGCAAGAGACGGAATCGGGAAAACCGATGGGTGTGAGAAACGAGTGTGTGACACACTCTTCGGAATTTGGTGAAGTCGGGAAATTCAACTGAAGAAGAGATGGTATTTTAAAAGTCGACGAACTTTCAAGCAGGCCCTTTCCCTTGTGTGCTAAGGGGATTGTTGGATGAATCTCACTTCTAATTTCGGAGCAGATTAGCGTTGAATCTTTAGCGTCAAAACGAGGACTGAGTGAATTTGAGGGTTCGGAAGGACTCTCAGCCTTCAGTGATGGGGTTTCAAGTTTGTAAACTGCAGTGGTTGGCTTAAAAGAGCCTCTTGTCTTTAGAATTTTTTCGGGATCGGTAAAGGGCGTAATCTGCTTACCATCCGGGTTTTGTCTAGTATTCTTTCGACCGAATGCCAGTTTATTTCTTCGTGGAGTCGCCAAGTGAAAGATAAAAAGCCTTAAAAGGTGTGTCCTCTTTGTTCACTATCAAAGGGTAACACTTTCAACGAAAAACAATTGTCGTTTTCCCAAGGAAAAAGATTTCATAACTTCGGTCCCCGGCAACGGCGCCAGAAAGATGTTGTTCCTGAGTCTGTACTTAAGGCTTAAAAGTACAGTGTCAAGGCATTCGAAAGTGAGTAATAGGTGTAGAAGAGGGAAGAGTAAACCTTCGGTAAAGGAAACTAGGGAAGATTTCTACGTTGGCGTTGTCTAGCTTCCAACTGTTCCTGGATAGTTATGTCTCATTCAATGGCTGTCCATGATTGTTCAAGTTCGGCCCGGTTAGCTGTTGTTTTAAGAATGGTGTCGAAGAGATTTAAGGCAATGTGCGTTTGATTCGATAGTCCAGGTTCAACGTTAGGTTGAGTTGGTACAGGAACTGTCATGGGGGAACAGTAAAGGTAGGAAAGACTTTAAAAGAGATTAAGTGTTGTCTCGGTTTGGTCGTATAAAAGAGAACTTACGATTGCATAAATAGAAAATGGGTGCAAATATAAGGCTTGTTCCCGTAACTGTATTATATTTTAATAAAAGGTGTGAAGTGGGAGAAAAAACATTTAGCTGTATATAACGCAAGGCTCCTGTCAAAGGGAAATCTCGCATATAAACAGAAGAGGAAAATAGTAAGGAAATCACCGACGTAGCATAGAATATATGTAGAATTCTGAAAATGCAGATTGGTCTTACACCCACTGATAGCTGGTGCAGAGGAAAGACAATAAACAATTACAGAAAACCAAAATTCATTCGCTATAGTAGTGGTCGTACTAAAGTATAACGAAGCACATCAGTTAAGAATATGAAATAAAATGGAAAAATTGAGATACAAGGAAGCAAACTTGCAATACAGTAGTGACGGAATTGAGAATCTCCAGATCTGCTTGTATTAACTCTCAATGTAAAAACTCTATTACCAATGACTCCAAAAGGTCCAGCCCTCTTTATTTCTTTCTGGGATATATTTACACAATTTTTACAAAGCAGGTAGAATCTCAATAGTCACAAAACTTCGGTTATGGCAGAGAAGAGAGCAATCGTTCCATTTCTCCTACTCTGTCTTCACTTGGTGCCAGGTGTTTGTTGTTGTGTGAGCCCGGTACAGGCGATACATCTTTCCACAAGCTGAGATATTAGCCGCGATGGTTCGGCTTGACAACTGGATTCGAAGAAGTAGCATTCACAGGCTAATTGTTGTAGCATGTCCTCCATCTGTCTACCGATGATGTCGATGGAAGATAGTTGCACGCTGGGTTTGATCATGCACTTATCAACTTGGACTATGTCCACCACAGTCATCTGAGAGATATCGGCCAAATCTCTCTCTTCCTTTTCCTTCAGATCAATTGAGATTTGTTCCAGATTCATATGCATCAACGTCTCGGCTTCGCCTCTGCTGTTAATGCCCAGTAGCTCGCCATCTATAGAATTGAAAGCCTCCTCCAAGGAATTGGTTATCTTTTGGGCTTGTTGCTTGCCTTCGGCGATGTTATGCTCCCACTCCTTTACCAGAATATTTCCTCGGGTTTGTTCTGAGATGGTGAGCCTGGGAACACCTGTCGAAACTCTGTTATTCGTGGCTACAACCGCCTACTGGAAGGCGACCCGAGCTGCTTCGGCATCCCTTTCTCTGGTAGATAGGTTCTCGGAAACCTGATTTACCAACAGACAGTTTTCCTGGATCACTCCCACCTTGGCGAGCAAGTTTTGTTGTGCCGAAAAGATCCTGCTTCGAATCTCGATCGCTTCGGATCTAAACATCTCGATGTCTATCATTCTGTTCTCGATGCTCTCTACCCGAGCCTGTAGCTGTTCAATCAAATTCCTCTCCTGGATCGCCTGCCTTCGACCATCCCGGACCACCAACTGTGCTTGCTCAAGCTTAGTTCTGAGCACCTCTATTTCCTTTTTATCGGCCAATCTGACCTGCTCTATTTCCACGCTCGCCTGACCTTTAGCATTTTCCGTGGCTGAGGCCAATCTGGCTTCAAGAGTCCTGATTAGGCGATTTTTTTTTTAAGTTGGTTCTTCAAAAGTCCAACCGAGAATTGATTCGCCGAGGCATATGCTCCTAGCGTCCCTGCGATTTTAGTGGTGAATTGCTCATTCTTTTTATTTTTCCCATCGGTCATAACTTTATACTTTTTGGCAGTCGACTCTCCTTCCTGGTAGAATTCCCTTTTTACTACTGCCTTTCTCTTTTTATCAAAAAAAAACTCATTCGGAGGGAGTTCTTCTGCTCTTATGGGCCTCAGCTCCTCATTGAATATCCATCCTTCTTCTATATTTCCCTGCGTCAACTGCAAGGGAGTGACAAATGTGATGGGTTCTCCGATCTGTTACGCCAATTTTCCTGGGGTATCGACCTGGTTCTGCTTCTGTGGCGGTTTTGGGGTCTTTATCTCGGTCTCCGGATTCTGTTTCTTTGGCGGGTCTGGAGTCTTTTCCTCTGCTTCTGGACTCTTCATTTGTTCCTCCTCGTCCTGTTGTTTTCCCTGGTCAGGAGTTGCATCTTTAGAACCTTCAGCATCATTCTGTTTCGTCCCCGAAATACCTGGACCCTCACCTCGCAATACAGCGGGGAGACAGCTTATACGTTGGTGTTCCTGGAATTTCAATACCTCGGCCCTATCCTCCGGTGCCAAGGATTGAATCCGAGCTAGAATTTCTTCATATGACCTCGGTCCTCGGAAAATGTCATCCAAGGGTGAATTCTCATGCTCAAATCTTTTGAGCCCGCAATTGGCCAAATGATTGCTCACGACCCTCTGTGGATCATCCTTCTTGTATTCGATGGAGACCAAATTTAGGTCTTCCAGGGCTGCAGCCTCGGCTTTGACATGCCCAAAATCTAATAAAGAATAAGAATTCAAACGAATGGGAAACGACGACCATACCTTCTTTGAGTACCCTTTGAGCTCTTTACTTACACCGCCAATTACCGTCTGCCGGGCGACCTCGCGACAAGCCAACTTGTCGGAAATGAACAATGGCAGCGCATGCGGGGGAACAGAAGCCCCGAAAACTCTGAGGTATGAAAACTCTGCCTCCACGTACCAGTCTGCTATGCTGCTCAGATTTGTTGCTATGTTGTCTGAGATATGAGGTGGCGGGTGACCAAAAATGACGACATGCAAGGGCACCATCACCCAGTTAAAAATTTCATACGCGAACTTTTCTGCTTTGTTTTCCCATAGTTTTTCATGATATACATGTATGGGTTTGTCTTCGACCGGAGTCCAACCCTAGCTCATCAATGGAAATGGTGTCATAGAACAGATTGCGTCCATAATGTATGCGGACATGAAGAACGAAGACGCCTTCCCACTCTCCTTCTGCTCCCGATACTCTGTGACCAGATTGGCCAGGCTATCGGAAACATTAGAGGCACCCACGCAAGGAAAAAATGCGATGTGTCCTCTCTCCCATATAACCGGCATGTCATCATGGCCACATATTTATACTGCGGTTCCAACGAAGCGATTGAATAAACATCGTGGTCATTAGCTCTGAACTTCGCGATGCGTGAAACCCAATCCTTTAACAAACCGGACATGGTTTTATCATACTGTGTGCACTCCTTCTCCTTGAATTCCTCCAGGAACTCAGCGCCATATGTGTATTCGAACGTCGTGGGTAGATTATACATGGTTTGCAGATGCTCGGGCCTAAAAGTCCCTATGGTAACTCTCTACTCATTCATGATAGTCCTGGTCGGTATGTCCACATGATCTAGCGCCCATCGGACCATGTCATAATATGGAAGCAACCGTGGCCTAGATGCTACTCTGTGCATTCCAGATTGGACGACTATTTTGTACTTGGTGTTTAGATCATCTTTTTCATTGTCGTCGAAGTCATCGAAATAATCTACCAATTCTGATTGCAGAATGTCTGAAACAAATGACCAGTTAGGGACCGAGTCGACACTTCGGGGCGAAGTATCTGAGACATTGTCTGAGCCTTGTCCTGCGACCTCAACATTCGCCTTCGCTGCTTTCCGCGGAGCCATGGCTGAAGCTTATGTCTTAGCTCTTCTGTGATAGAACTGCGTATACATACATAAGTTAGTTTACTCAGAAGTGATGAGCTCTGCGTGCTATAAAAATGCATTTGTTATAATGGAGCGCAGCTCTTTCATATATTTGAAAACTCGGTACCTTTCAAAACAAGCCTGTCAAATCATAATTAGCAATAAATTTATGCCATAAAAATTCGATCTTACATTCATAGATTTACCCTATTTCCCCATTAATGTCATAAATTTCGGCGGTTTAACAGTCAGTTGGCGTATGGAGAGAAAGGGCCCCCTCATAAATCGTGCAGGCATCGAAACACGGGTTAAGTCTTCATTTAGCTTAATTAATCCAAATTTCGCCAATGTTAATCAATATCTCACTACTCGTTATATCGGGGATTTTCCTTTAACATTTTGAGTTTCCAACTCCCGAGACTGCGAGGGACCGACTTTGGTTTAATTAAAGGTAATCGAGATTTCAGACTTGATTAATTTTATAATTGTCACTTTCGTCATATCGTGACTCGGAACTTCGAAGATAAGTTTCTGGGAGATTTATATGCCGAGTTATGAAACTGCGAGATTGCGATAACAAGACTTAATTAAGGAGAAGATAATCTTGGATTAAGTGATTAATTAATCGTGTTATAACTATCATCGTGACTTCATGAGTCGGGTTTTAGAAGCCGTAACTTTCGAAAAAGATAGTGCCGAGTGGCGAAATGTCAAGAACAACTTTAACCATGGTTAGCTTTTTTTGCCTTTAATCCTTGACAAGGATTATCCAGAAAGGACCTCATGTTCTCGGCTCTCGGGGCTGTAAAAATAAAAATTTGGGTTTGGCGAATGCCGAGGCGCGAAACCCCGACGACGTCTAATCGTGAGTTAAAAAAAATTACCCTGGTTATTGCCTTGAGTGAAAATTTGAAACGACTTCGTCGTTTCGTGACTCGGGATGTGTGAATTTATGAGTTATAGTATCCGACCTACGAGATCCCGAAATAGAACAAAAAAGAGGGAACATTCTTACGAAAGGCAGGACTTGTTTCGAGAGTTGAAAAAATCGTCGCTGCTCACAGGACAAAGCTTCAGAGGTCTCAATATCTCGGAGGAAAAAAGAAAGCCATCTTTAGATTTCAAGCATCAAAATGAAAATTGTGATAGGCTAAAAAACAAGCGCGGCTCCAACAACATGCATGCTATTGTGTTGAGTTTTTTGCAGGTTGAACCTCAAGGGTTTCATTAGATGTGCCTTGGGTAAAAGTCTATTCTTTGAGACTCTCATACACTCCAAGCAAGCTTCTCATATTGCTTCTTCTTCTTATATTTCTGTTGCAGCCCATATTTTAGCTAGCATACTTAGTCTTATGGTCACAAAAACTTAAAATTTTTCATAAAATTTCTAAGACAAAATTTTGCCCAAAAAAAATGAAATTTTTCCAAGCTTGTATTGTTGTGTGTAGCTCTCCTACCAAGGGAAACCTTGTTGTTTTTGCAGGTATACCAGATCTGATTTGGAGAGGCTTGGCTACATCAAGAGGTCCACACAACACTAGAAAACCCATCTAGGGGATTGGTAGCTATCTCTTTAACCTCCTCTTTCATTTCAGAAATTTTTAGTTGCCTATACCTTGGGAGAGTGATTGGCCAAGCCAAACCCCCAAAATCGTTGGGCTAGATTTTAGATTTCATTTAAGTTTTTTCTTTTGCAAACCTCTTTGGCACAAAATTGGTAGGCTTGCCTCCACCTTGTGCCATTGTGAGTGGTTTGTTCCTTTTTTAAAGTTTGCTTAATAAGTAATTGCCTACACCTTGGGAGAGTCACCCCCAAAATCGTATGGCTAGGATGCTA
>ML797746.1:192570-217593 GCA_009831015.1 Picea engelmannii
ACACACCTAAAGACTCACCCGCGAGTCATAATAATCTTTTAGACAACTTAGGATAGCCTAATTCAGCCATCTCCACCATCTAAAACGGGTTTGAGGAAAACAACGGAAGGAAGTGGCGGGGGACCGTCCCGTGACGCTCCAGGAGGGTGTCCTTTCTGGGAAGTACTCTTACTGTCAGGGCTGACCATGGAAGCTAGGGTGGGCCTCGTTGCCTTACTATCTTGAGCACCTGGGAGTTATTTTTCCAAGGGAGGAGGAGGTTTAAGGCTCCAAACATAGTTAGGGGGAGGGATAATAAAATTTACTTAATTTTTTAAGAAACTCCTAATCACTTAGTTGCATAGACAATCCATGTGTTTTGGGGGATCTTAGATGAATGTTTAGGAACACACTTTTGCAAGTACTTCATATCTTTAGATCTTATATGCAATCTTATGGTTTGTCTCTCTAAATGTCTTAAGTCTTTATGAGCATTTGAGTTAACAAATTTATACATCTTTATTTATTTGCTCTTGTGGTGTGATTCAAGAAGGAGTTGAGTATCCCACTTGGGGAAGTATCATATTCTTGAATCTTGAGTGCTTTAGTGGTTGCCATTGAAAAGTAGTCCAATAGAGTAAGTGCCATTGGGGCATGCTTGGCTTATGTGATTGATCTCAAATTGAATATTTCCTAAAATTGCACATTTTGGCATCATTGTATACATTGTTAATTCGTATCTTGTATATCATTTTGAATATTTGTAATATTTGTCTTTTATTGTATAAGTAGTTGCAATCTTTAGTTTGTGGGGTAGTTTCAACTTATTTTACTTGTAATATTTTGTAATTGAACACCCTCAAACTTAGTTGACCCCTTGCCCAACCTTAGGCACTAGTCATAGTTGACTTAGGGAAAGGGTTGCTTGTCATTTAATCTTGCACTTTGCATTTGTTGCTTTAGCATCTTAGGTTAGTTTTCCCCCAAGCCTTCTAACAATTTAAAACCAACTCCTAGAACTTCAAAGTTAAATCAAATCTAGTAACTAGGGTCTACCCCCCTTGGCTTCCCTAGGAGTAAGCCTAGAAGGAAGAGGTTCCAGTCAAGGTGACAGTGTGGACTGTGAACCTAGGCATTGTGCCTCCAAAGACACACTAAGTGAGCTGGACTTTGCTCATGTTTTCAAGTGTGTATTAGGATGGCAACAGTACTAACACCAACATGTCATGCAACCTTGGAGGTGTGGGCCTCTCTGATAAGTTGAAATCGTTCACCTTTACGAATAGAAAGATTATTGAGCTTGTAGAGTAGACCATTATGAAAATGATAGGTATCCTTGTTGTCACCTTATTCTATATGAATTTCACCATGTAGCTACTAAAGCACCTCCTTAAAGTCCTCATCCTCTATGTATGCCTCTCTGTATGCATCATGGATAAAAGGATCCATGTGCATAAGAGTTCCCAAAGTTGTAATCTTGGATGTGGGTGGTTGTGAAAGCATCTATGTCAACTTGTTTGTGTTTCCCTTCTTATACTTAATGACCAAATGAAATTTTTGTAAGAACCCCATTCATTTATAGTGCTTGGTTTGTTGTAGCTTAATCTGGGCCTGTAAATACTAGAGCAACTAGTGATTTGTGTGGATGATGGTCTCCTTTGCCATCAGAAAATGATTCCAATTTTTCATAGCTTGTACCAAGGCATTGAGCTCCTTGTCGTAGATAGGGTATTTGAGGACCGCCCCTTGAAATACTTCATAATGATAGTAGACATGCCTTCCTCCCTACATTAGGATTTCTCCCATGGCATACCCACTTGCATCAGTCTCCACTTCGAAGGGATTCTGTAAGTTTGGTAGCACAAGCATTGGTGCTTGAATGATCTTTCTTTTCAGCTCATCGAAAGCCTTCTACTGATTATTCCCCCACTGGAAACTCTTACCACCCATTGTTATGGAGCGGAGTGGTATAACTATTGTTGAAAATGAAGCTATGAACTTCCACAAGTATTGTGTTGCTCCAACAAAGCTTCTAAATTCTGTGCAATTTGTAGGCACTGGCCATTTCATGATGGCCTCCATCTTGGCGAGATCTATCTTGAGTTTGTCTCCATCGATCACATACCCCAGATACAACAAAGACTGCTAAGAAAACATGCATTTCTTGATATTGGCTAGCAGTTGGTGCTTCTTTATGGTTTGGAACACCTGCATAAGATGTGAGATGTGCTCCTCCTAGGTAAAACTATAAACCAATATCATATTATAATAAAAAATGAATATAGATAAGGGCATAAAACATCATTCATTAGTCTCATAAATGTAGTTGGTGCGTTGAATAAATCGAATGGCATAACCAACCACTCATATAAGCATTGCCTTGTCTTGAAGGTAGTATTCCAGATATATTCTTTATTGACTCATACCTGGTGATATCCTGATTTCAAATCCATCTTAGTGAAGTACTTGGCATGCTACGACTGGTCCAATAGATCATTGATCCTGGCAGAGGGTATCGATTCTTCAGTGTAACCTTTTTCAATGCCCTATAATTGATACACATTCTCCAAGTCCCATCCTTCTTGGTCACAATTATGATGGGTGACCCATAAGGTGAAGTACTTGGTCAAATCACACCATGGTCCGACAACTATTGCAACTGCTTCTTTACCTCGTTTGCTTCCGGAATAGACTATTTATATAGCCCAATATTCCACAAGGGGGAGTCTGGCAATAATTGGATTTTCTGCTCCACTTCTTGTTAGGTGGTATCGCTTTGGGCTCTTGGAACACTCCCATGTATGCCTCTAGCAACTTCTCCAATTCATTTTTTTGCTTCTTAGTACACTCTTCCAAGGATGTCTTTAGTGTTAATGACTCTTCACTACACTGATTTTCCCTTGGAAAAAGTAAAACACATTTCTTGCTTGAACTAATCAATCTATTAGTTTGATTGGCACTTTTGATTTTCCTTTGTACGTCATGATGATGAAGGCTTTCCCATCCTTGATGAGGTAGTACTGGTTGAATCTCTACATGAAGATAACATCCCCCATATACATGTAGGTCCAAACACTACTTTGCATACATCCAGTGGTACTACGTCCAATTCTACTTCATCTATAAAATCGACACTAACAAAAAATTTAATCATGCACTGCTTTGTTACCTTGATCTTTGCATCCTTGTTTACCCAACCCGATGGATAGGGGATGGGATGATCGTGAACCTCCAATCCAATCTTGCTAACAAGATCTGATGCTATGAGATTAGTCTGTGAACCAAAGTTGAAAAGAGCATATATCTTGGTCTTCTTGACCTGAATCTCGATGTGGAAGAGCTTCGTCATCTCCTTCTCTTCCTGGTGATGAAGGCTACTTAGATTTACCTCCTTCTACACAAATATCCAAACAATCTTTTCATCCACATCCGAGCTACTTTCAACATGATTGCTTGAATTTGTTGCTAGAAGGTTCTTTTTCTTTCCATCCTTCTTGAGAGTCTTTGGGTTAAGCTATGGATGTAGTTTCCAGCATTTGTCCTTGGTGTGGCCATCAATGTTGCAATGGTTGTTGGGATATTTACTTGGATGTGCAGTGGCTTCTATCTTATTATCTTTTCCCCTTTTCCACTTCTTCTTCCCTCATTGGAAGCTTCCTGGTCCTCTTTCTTCTTAGAACCACTTAGTTGCCCCTTTTTTTGGCCTAAATTTTCTAGGTATTGTGCCCGTACACACACATCATCCATTGTCCTTGGCTTGAAGAGAATCACCTACTTTCGTAGATGACTGTGTAAACCCCCATATACTTGAAAAGAACATCTAGGTTATTGGGAGAGATACCCAACATGATGACTATCTTTATGAATTCAATGGTGTACTCTTATACACTTTGTCCTTGCCTTTGCCTGAAGTAGTGTCATCGGATCCATTGGTCCTCTACATACCCGATAGGATATAATTGGGACTTGATGAGGGTTTTGAAGTTCTCCTGCCTAGTTATTAGCAGATCACCCTCTAGCCCAATTGTTTCCATGTGGCTTTCCCACCAGGTTAAATCATGGCCCTCTAACTTCAATCTAGCAAATGAAATCTTTTGCTCTTCATCTATATGGTAAACGCTAAAATAAACTTCTAGTGTTGGCAACCAATGATTTAGTTTTGATGCAACAATCTCACCTTGGTATGGATTTATGTCACTTTTGCTTCCATCTTGAATAGGGAATCAGAAGGGTTAATGACACTTGAACTCGAGTTCTCTTTCTCAGGTTCATTTCACGACTCCTTTCTCGGGTCTTCCTAATCTCCTGATTTCCCCACCAATTTGATCTATGGCTTAGAGCCACCATAATCTTTGAACAGTCTGATCTTGCTTGCGAGAGCCACCATGAGGAGGTTCATATTGTGGTTGATACGGTGACATGTGTGATACAGGGAGATATTGGTGGTCACCCACCTGTTCCATCTAGCTCCTCTTGTCAGTTTTTAGTACAACATGTTCTTTTGTACTTCTTTGTAATTGAGGGTTCTACACTTTCAGGGTTGTCTAAAGCCCTACACATCTTCCAGGTAGATACTAGTGGCCTCCCACCTATAACAACTAGCTTATTTTGTATATTTTCATGTCAACACATCTTGTTGTACTTCCAGGGACATTTTGGGGCCCTAAACAGTGTTTTTTTGGCTTGCCACAGTCAAACAATAGTCTAGGTTGAAGTTTGATGGCGTAATGTGTAGTTCCCGAAAATACCTTTCCAACGGGCTATCACGCACCTAAAACGGAGATCGTATGCAAAAGTTATGACCCCGGGAAGTTAATGTACTAACTTACCCAAACAAGGCTCACATGGTTTTTTGTGTTTCATCTCCTAGGGTTAGGTTTTTGGATGTCTAGAGTTTTGGCATTCGTGTTTATCATAAAAAGTCCTTTAGAGCCAAACAATGTCGGAGTTCACAAATACTTTCCATACCTTGCACACCAAGCTGGGTATTAAAGACTCCAAGTGGCATCTGGTTCTAAAATACCGTGGGGCTCTGCATAGGTACATCCAAACCAAAATGGATTTCCTAAACATCTCATCATTGGGAGTTGACTATTGATGTGTTGTCAAAATTGGGCAGAAATTTAAGCACCAGAACAAATGGGAATTCGGGTCTGCAAATCTATAACAACCAAAGCATGCTAAAGACGACCCTAACCAACAACCTTTAGACAACCAGTCCAAGACACGGGACAAAAAGGGTAAATTAAAGATGAAGAATGAAACTGGGAAGTGGTGTGACTTCCACAAAATCCCCTGGCACAACATCGATGAATGTTGCTCGAAACAGTCATTGGTGGCCGAGTTCAAAGACACGAAGCCGAACCCGGATTTGAAATCTGATTCATAAAATATTGAAAACAAACAGATCATCGGCGCATACCCCACTGTCTTTGTCGCGACCACAACAATTCAACTAGAAGAACCAGTAGATCTTAAAGAGGGGGAGCGCCTCTAACATTCACAGATGTGGATGAAGGGGACCCCATTGCATTTCATTATTGATAACGACAGCCATAAGAACCTCATCTTAGCTAAGGTCGTCAAACAGTTGGGGTTGTCAACAACATCACACCCGCAACCATACAATAACGGGTGGCTTCATCAGGGATGAGATCTTTGCGTCAACCAATAGTGTCACATATCATATGGCATCCATCCCTTCAAGGATGAGGTAGTGTGTGATATTGCCCCTCTTGATATCTGTGATGTTGTTTTGGGTCAACCATATATGTGGAAACGTCATGATGTTTATGAGTCTAGACCCCGTAATGTCATTATTACTCTGGTAGGTCAGCTCTACAGGATACCAGAGGTAGTTTTGACTACTGCTCCAACAAAACAACATTACAAGGTAATATCTCATACTGCAAAATTCATCCTCTTCACAGTCTGTTCAAAGGATGTATAGAAGACCACTACAACCACTGCTGCCTCAACACCTTCTATCCAACAAAAATAGATTGTCGAAGAGATAGAAGATATTGTTTCTTCACCTACAATGGTGCCTACACAATGCCCCATCCAACCCAAAGATAACATGTTGGTGGAACAGATTCAACCCCTCGAGCAACAGGTTTGTGACAGTCTTCCACAAGCCAATAAGCACAACTTCTCCAACAAGGCACGCAACTCACCAAGATTCATATTCAAAAAATGCTTTCCCCTCTTCCATGGGCACTCAATGAAATGGAGACCATTGGTTCCTACGGGGGGAGGATTGATCCAGGAGGATATTGGTGGCCACCCACCTGTTCCAACTAGCTCCTCTTCTCATTTTTTAGTACAACATGTTCTTTTGTACTTATTTGTAATTGTGGGTTCTACACTTCTGGGGTTGTTTGAATCCCTACACATCTTCTAGGTGTATAGTGGTGGCCTCCCACCTAATCCAACTGGCTTATTTTGTATGTTTTCATGTCAGCACATTTTGGTGTACTTCCAGGGCCATTTTGGGGCCCTAAACAGTGTTTTTTTGGCTCGCCACAATCAAATTGTAGACCGAGTCAAATTTTAATGGTGTAATGCGTAGTTCTCGAAAAGACCTTTCCAACGGCCTATAACATGCCTAAAACGGAGATCGTATGCAAAAGTTACGACCCCAGGAAGTTAATGTACTAACTTACCCAAACATGGCCCACATGACTTTTGGCATTTCATATCCTAGGGTTAGTTTTTGGATGTCTAGGGTTTTGGAATTCCTATTTATCATAAAAAGGCCTTCGGAGCCTCATTGTAATCATCTTCTGGTGAATGAGCGTAGTCGTCGCATCTCTTCTCAAAGATAAAGTTGTCACCATTCTAGCGAGTCTTGCACTTTGTATTTTTACAGTCTCTTTACAATTCTTTCATTAATAGAAATCAAGTATTGTTGTATTTCTCTGTTTCTAGAAATTTTCATGAGCATTTCATTGTACTTTCTCTATTTTCATTTCATTCCAAAAATAAATCCGGATCAATGTGCTTCCATCCTCTCAAACTCTCTTTTTGTTGGATCTTGAAGGTTGTTATGAATAGACTCGTCTGCCATGGCTAGGGTTTATGTGACTTATCTTTTAGTCAATTCCTATATCCTGCAACTTCCCACAAATACCTAAAGAAAACCCGCTATGATACCAATATGATCTGTAAATTGTCATGGATATTCCACTAGACAGTTCGTCACAACAGATCTAATAAATAAAACTAAAATCTACACTATGAAGGTTATATTCCTTAGATTCCAGAATCTTTAGTTATTGATTTTCTAATTATGCATCAAATGTTGAAAATATAGAACAGGGAAATAAAATCACACACCATCCACAAAATAATAGAAATATTTGCTCTAGGAAACCCTTATGGAAGAAAACCCAAGTAGAAGGTGAGGTTGCTCTTCTCTCTTTTCTCTGGTATGGAAATAATGAAGTACAAAGGATAAGGCACTCTCTATGGATTTACCTAAGACATGTGACATGTTAGACTTCTATGGAATATTAACCCTCTTTGTTATGCTCTCTAATTTCCCACTCCTAGTTGTTCTTCTTTGTTATGGAACAAAATACAATAACATAGAATGGAACCCCTTCTCCTCCTAGCGGCCAGATATTTAACATAGTCTGATAGTCATCTAAGGTTAAGGTTTTGAATTCCTCAACCTTCAATTGTTATAAGGTTTTGGACCTTCTAGATTCTTCTTGAAAGTCCTCACGTGGCTAGCCCCAATTGCATGAGTAACGGGAGTTGATGTGGCATCCTCTCGTACAATGGTGGTCAACACAATAGGTCAACTTGTGGGAGGCATAACTTTTGCAGATGAGCTCTGATTGAGACATGATATGCACCACTGGAAAGATATAAAAGTGGAAAGATATAAAAGTGTAGAACATCGTTAAGGGGGCGTTCCCAAGTTTCAAACACCAAACCCCCCAAAAAACATTATTTAATGCCTCAAAATGGCCCCGGAAGGTTCCAGACCCAAATTTTCCAAACTGGTACCTGCCACTAAAATGACCCCGCAAATTGATTCCTCCAATTTTTTCCACTCTAAAAGCATCAAGATAGATGACAGATAATATAATGATCCAATCCAAATCATTCTTATACATCTACAATATGAACTATGTTGAGAATATAGCAAGGAAGGTCTTCCATGCGTTGCAGCGCCCTAGCATGGTGGAGGACAATGAAACATTAGTCAAGTTGATTAATTTAACTTTTCCTTAGGAAAGGGACTATTGATGTGTTATATTCTTCAGTTGACTTATTCAACACCTTTTCTAAGGTTAAAGTGAAAATAATGTAAGTGATGGATCTTTTAATGTAGACCATCCATCTCATTGAGTGACGAAGAGTTGATCTCAGCCCTCCATCCTTACGAGATTAGGGTTTTCACTTGCTCATGAGGGTATAAGGGAAATCAAATTGTCTAAGGAGGGTGTATTGTGCACGAGAGAGATCGATTGAACAAGCATCGATGTGAGGTTTGAGAGAAGAGGGTTTTGCAGGGAGACAAAGGAGGACTTCCAGCTAAGAATCAGTCCATTTCCAGGGTCAAGCAGAGACCGTATCTACCAGCCACACAGAGGAGTCGTAGAGGGTGATGCATGGCACATGCAGGGGTCATACAATTCACGCAGAGGCACTTGTGCATGGTTTTTCTAAATCGTTAGGGTTCTAGAGGTTGAGAGAGGGGTCATACTTCATCTTGGAGGCATTTTGCTAAGGTTTGGATAAATATTTTGTGAAGGTCGATTTTATGTAAGAAGATCTCTATATTTTCCTGCTAAATAAAAAAATCTCCATATTTGTTGCACTGGTTTTCCCTCCGGGTTTTTCCCAGGGACTATTGTCCAAAAATATTTGTGTACATGTGATGTGGTTGTTGTCATCTTCTACTGTTAAGTTCTTGGTTAATATTATGTTGTGCATAATTATTTGTTGTGGAAATAACCTAGCAAAATCAATTAAAAATTAAATTAAATTGGTTTGTGTACTGGGTTTAGAAAAATTTCCCATGGTATCAGAGCAAGACTGTTGAATAAGCAATAACACAAGTGGATCGTTGGAGATCTAAGTGGATCGTGTGGATCGAAGGCACATATCAAGACAACCACAAGTTTTGGCAACACTAAGGTTTCAGTGTTTGGGTAAGGCAATGCAAAGGTTTGAGCCATGAGGGTTTCTACACAATAACACTTTTAGAAATTACCATGACCTTGAGAATGGAGGATAGGATTTAGGGTGCCCAGAACTTTGCCACCTGGATGGAAAGGGTTACTATGATCCTGGATGTCAATGATGTCCTTGATTATGTTGACAGTAAAGCAATAGCTCCTACAGATGCAACTCTACTAGTAGCCTAGAAGAAGGGTGAAGCAAAAACAAAGAGCATACTCGTTGATGGAGTGAAGGATCACATAATCCCTCACCTCAATGGGAAAACATTTGTTAAGGATATGTGGACAACCTTGAATGATCTTTACCAGAGAAATAATGAAAATAGGGTGATGGTGCTTCGAGAGAGATTGAGAAGTACTAATATGGAGAAATTGGAAGGTGCGGTTCACTACCTTACTCGACTTACACAGATCTTAGATGAGCTAGGCACAATAGGTGAGAAAACTTAAGAGTCAGAGTTGGTACGTGTGGCACTGAATGGCTTTTCGAAGTCATGGGATGTGTTCATGCATGGAGTTGTAGCTCGGGAGAAACTCCTTGATTGGCAATGGTTATGGGATGATTTTGTGTAGGAGGAGATCAAACTTGGTCAGAGTCGGGATCATCATCTTCACCGCACATTGTGGATGAAGAAGGGTTGGATCTTGCGAGCAAAGGTGAGGGCAAGGAGAAGAAAAAAAAGGGTGGAAAGAAGAACATTGACTTCTCAAAATTTAAATGTTTATAGTGTCACAAGATGGGATACTTTACCTCATAGTGTCCAGAGAAGAAGAAGAAGAACCAACCGCAGATGGCAGCTTCTGCAGCAGTGGATGCATTTTCCAAAATCTTCGAGGAGGATTTTTGCTTCATAGCCTATATGTCTAATACAACAGTCTCAGACATGTGGTTTGTTGATAACGGAGGATCTTGTCATATGGCAGGGCGCAAGGAGTTTTTCACTAGGATATAGGAGGGAGGCATGAATCTAGTTATAGAGCTTAGAGATGATAGGTGCTACAAGGCACAAGGGGTTGGCACAGTTTTGTTTAAGAGGGAGTCGGGTAAACCACTATGGTTTTTTTACGTACTATATGTTATGGGATTGACAAAGAACCTCATCTCGGTCTCTACTCTGGAGGATAAAGGGTATGAGGTCACCTTCCTTAAGGGAAGGGTTTTCGTCAGACCAGCAAGGTCAAGCAAGAAGATGGACAAGATGATTGGGGTTCGAGAAGATAAGGTGTAAAAGCTATAGTTTTAGATAAGGAGAGCATTGTTCATTACAACCACATACATGGGTGAGTTGTGGCACAGGAGCATGGCACACATACACTTTGGTGCGTTGGGGCACTTGATACAAGGAGTAAAAGGATTGCCTAATTTCACAGCATAGAGGGATGACCCTTGTAAGGGTTGTGCAATGGGAAAGTATGCCTGGAGACTAGTTCCACCAAGCGAGCACAGGTCCACGTGAGTCTTGGAATTGATTCATTCAAATGTATGTGGTTCAATGAGCGTGGAGTCAGTGAGTGGCTTCAAATATTTTGTTTTGTTCAGAAATGAATACTCCAGGAAGACCTGGATTTACTTCCTCAAGGCTAGGGATGAGGTCTTCGACAGGTTCTAGGAGTTCAGGTCTCTAGTAGAGAACCAGACTAGTAGGAAGATTCAAGTTTTGAGATCTGACAACGAGGGTGAGTATACCTCTAAGGAGTATGTGGATTATTACGCAACAACATGGATCAAGAAGGAACTCACAGTTCCTTACAATCCTCGGCAGAATGAAGTGGCCAAGAGAAAGAATAGGACCATAGTCGAAGCAACACAAGCGATGATACATGATAGGTTTTACCACTGTTTTTGTGGGCGAAGGCTAGTCACATTGCTATACACATACAGAACACGAGTCCCCACATAGTTTTGGGTAAGTTGACACCTAAGGAGGTATTTACAAGTACCAAATCAGATGTGAGCCATCTTCGCATATGGGGAAACATATGTCATTGGCATGTCCCTTCAGAGAAGAGGACAAAGCTGGAACCCACAACAGATAAGGGGTTACTTGTTGGATATAGTGAGGCTTCCAAAGTCTACGGGATATTTGTGCCAGCATGTAGGAAGATCATAATGTGTAGGGATGTACAGTTCGAGGAGGAGTGTGCATTGAGGAGGTCTAGAGACTTGTCAGCACAGGACCAACAGGGACAAGATTCAGGAGTCAAGATTGAGGAGACACAGGGTTAGAGCACAGGATCACAAAGTCAGGCACAGGGTATTGGTACATGTATAGGTGTTGAGAGGGTGATTTTTCTACAGGATCATCGGGAGCTAGATGTTGATGAGGAGGAGCAACGTGATGCAGTTCCACAGGATCAAGGCACTAGGCCACGACCTAAGTGGTATAAGTCCACAGTTAGTGATTCTAGGCTGGCAGGGATTCCAGAGAGAACCTTCAGAAAAAGTAAACAACCAGAGAGACTTGGGTACATGGCATTAATGACACAACTTATTGATTCATAGCCTTCAAATTATCAGCAGGTTGCACTTCATAGAGTGTGGCAGGAGGCCATGATGGATGAATATGCCCCCATTATGAATAATGATGTATGGGAGGTGGTACCCAGGCCTGAGGGAAAGAAGGTGGTTGAATCCAAGTGGATCTACAAAGTCAAGCATGCATCAGATGGAAGCATGGACAATTACAAAGCGTGTTTCATGGCCAAGGGGTTTTCACAACGAGAGGGAGTTTATTTTGAGGAGAATTTCACCCTGGTGGCCATATATTCATCGATCAAGACTATTATTTGCAGCAGAGTTAGGTTGGTGCATTCACTAGATGAACTTGAACATTTCCTTCCTCGATGGAGTGGTTGAGGAGGAAGTATATGTCGAGCAGCCAGAGGGGTTTGAAGTTGGTGACAGAGAGACACATGTTTTTAGATTGAGGCGAGCCTTGTATGGGCTCAAGAAGGCACCTTGGGCTTGGTACTCGAGGATTGACAACTACTTGAGAGAGATGGGTTTCCAACGGAGCAAGGCAGACCCGACCCTGTATTTTCTTGTAGGGGAGGCACCTCTCATACTGGTGTTGTATGTAGATGATCTATTTATGAAAACAGACATGCAACTAATAGCAGACTACAAGACGATTCTTGAAGCTGAGTTTGAGATAAAAGACCTTGGATTGATGCATTACTTCCTTGGTCTGGAGGTCTGGCAGCAGGATGGGCACTTCTTCTTAGGATAAGGGAAGTATACAATAGAGATCTTGCGTAGGTTTAGGATGATAGATTGTAGGCCCATGTCCACGTATCTAGTCACAAACTAGAGGAAGATTGATGCATCATATTCAAAGACAGTAGACCCCACTGTCTATTGTCAGTTGATTGGATCCCTCATGTATCTATTCAACACTCGACCATTTATCAACTTTACAATAAACTCTTTGAGTCAGTTCATGGTGGACCCTTGAAGAGTACATTGGATTGTTGTGAAGGATGTGCTTTGCTACCTTAGAGGTACAATGGAGTACGGGTTATTGTATGAGCGTAGTGGTGGAGTGAGGTTAGTAGGATTTACAAATGTTGATTGGCCAGGGTGTGTAGAGGATAGGAAGATCACTTTGAGATGTTGTTTCAACATTGGATCAGGCATCATTTCCTGGTTCAATAGGAAGAAGAGATCAATGACATTAAGCTTTGATGAGGCAGAGTACATGGCTACTAGTTTGGCAGCATGTGAGGCACTGTGATTGAGGAAGTTACTCTTGGGATTGTTAAGGCAGGAGCTAGAGGCTACAATGATTCACTGTGACAATCAGAGTTGCATTAAGCTCTCTAAGAATTCAGTTATTCGTGATTGTAGCAAGCACATCAATATCAAGTATCACTTCATCTGAGATTGTGTACAAAGAGGATCCGTGAGGCTTAACTACATATAGACTGATGAACAGATGGCATATATTTTCACCAATGCACTGAGTAAAAGTTCATGAAGTTCACAAATTAGATGGGGTGGAGGCAGAATCCCTTCCTTGCTAAGAGGGAGTGTTGAGAATGTAGCAACAAAAGTCTTCAATGCATTGGAGCGCCCTAGCATTGTGTGGGATAATGAAACATTAGTCAAGTTGATTAATTTAACTTTTCCTAAAGTCTAACTTAGGAAAAGGACCATTGATGTGTTATATTCTTCAGTTGACTTATTGAGCACCTTTTCTAAGGTTAAAGTGAAAATAATTTAAGTGGTGGATCTTTTAATCTAGAACATCCATCTCATTGAGTGAGAGAGAGTTGATCTCAGCCCTCCATCCTTATGAGATTAGGGTTTTCACTTTCTCATGAGGGTATAAGGGAAATCGACTTGGCTAAGAAGGGTGCATTTTGCACGAGATTGATTGATTGAAGGAGCATCGATCTGAGGTTTGAGAGAAGAGGGCTTTGCACAAAGATAGAGGAGGACTTCCAACTGAGAATTAGTCCATTTCCAGGGTCAAGCAGAGGTCGTATCTACCAGCCATGTAGAGGAGTTGTCGAGGGTGACACAAGGCACACGTAGGGGTCGTACGACTCACGAATAGGCACATGTGCAGGATTTTGCTGAAGTTCTAGGGTTCTATAGGTTGAGAGAGGGACCGTACTTCATCTTGCAGGCATTTTGTTGAGGTTTGGCTTAGTATTTTGTGGAGGTTGATTTTTTGTAAGAAGATCTCTATATTTTCCTACTGAATAATAAAATCTCCAAATCTGTTGCACTGTTTTTAGCTCCAGGGTTTTTCCAGGGACTATTGTCCAAAAATATTTGTCTACATGTGATGTGATTGTTGTCGTCTTCTACTATTAAGTTCTTGGTTAATATTTTGTTGTGCATAATTATTTTTTGTGGAAATAAACCTAGCGAAATCAATTAAAAAAAAATTGGTTTATTTGTTGGGTTTAGAAAATTTTTACAAACTAGAGCATTGTGGCCCGATAATAACAAAATGGATGTATCCTATGAAATGATATATGAAGGTTTTGGAAAAATTGTTCATAATAGGGAAAAACTAGAAGGCAATATGTTTGAGGGATATTCAATGCAAAAGGCTATAGAGTTTTACACAAAATATATGAAGATTTTAATAATGTCAATCAACAAGTATGGGATGATGACAAAGATATGAAGTAATGTGATATTTGTTCCATTAAGAGACAAATCTATCGAGCATATTTCTCCATATTCTATTCATTATGAATATGAAGTCTACTTCATGTAGAATCCAACTACAAATTTATAAACATAAAAATAATGTTTATTTTTTAGCACAAGATAGTCTAATAGATGTTCATAATGCACATAGAGATATTGGCTCTTCCATATGCAAAACGATGGGCTTGGGTATTGTGTAAATCTTGAGAAAATGAGGGAAGAGAATAAAATAGGGAAAACGAAGGAGAGAAGAGAAGAGGGGGAAAGGAGGAGAGAAGAGGGAAGAAGAGGAGGGGGAGAGAAGAGGGAAGAAAAGGAGGAGGAAGAGGAAGAAGAAAGTGAACAAGAAAGGAGGAGGAAGAAAAGGAAGAGAAGAAGAAGATGAAGAGGGGAAGAAGAGGAGGAGGAGGATAAATACGAAGGGGAAGAAGAAGAGGAAGAGGGGGAGATTGAAGAAGAATGGGAGGAGGGAGGAGGAGTTAAAGAGCAAGAGGAAGAGAAAAAAATAGGAGGGAGTGGGATAAGGCAAAGTGTAAGATGAAGGAGGATTTGGGGAAAAAGAGGAAGATAAAGGAGGATTTCAGGAAAAAAGAAAGAAATGAGTATTTAGGGGAAAACGGGAAGAAGAAGAAGGAGGGGAAGAAAAGGAGGAAGGGGAGGAGGAGGAGGAGGAGGAAGGAGGAGATAAATAAAAAGAGGAGCATATGAAGAAGGAGGAGGAGGAGGAAGGAGGAGATAAATAAAAAGAGGAGCATATGAAGAAGGAGGAAGAGGAGGAAGGAGGAGGCCACACCATCCATGCAAAAGAGCCCTAACCAATGAATACAATATGAAGCAATGTGATATGATTGTCCATTAAGAGACAAATTCAGTGATCATATTTCTCCATATTCTATTCATTATGAATATGAAGTATACTTAATGTAGAGTCCAACTGCAAATTTATAAACAAAGATAAAATGTTTATTTTTTAGCAAAAGATAGTCGAAGAGACTGGTTGCATATGAGAGATTTTCCTCCCAAACATGGGAATCTGATGTAGATGTCATCCCTAAGTTGGGTTGCAAGGCCACCAAGGTGAAGGAATTTAGCTACAAGGCTACATTTCATTCAACCCAACCCAATTGCTCTCATGGTTAAACCAATCTAATTACTATAGATCACTCCAAGCATCTCATCCTATTATCAAAAAATGATGACACACTCTTCCACAACCTTGCACAACACAAGGGAAGGCCATTCCCTTCTTTTCTTAACAATCCCTTAAGAATCCTTCCTCTCCACTACTCTTGAGTGTGGGAAAAGAGAATCCAATCAACTTAATGCTTTATTGAAATAACCTAGCAGAATAAAACTTGGACTCCAAAGCTACCAATGAGCAACAATAAACAATCGGTGAAGACTTTCTAACTATCCTATCTTCCATGCTCAATTACAACCTATGAATACATCATTCAATCTCTATAATTTTCTCATTTTCATATTGGGACAATGAGTATAAGGGAAAACTTAGTATGGAGAACTCTTGCAGAGAGAATGAACATCCTAATTGTGAGAATGAGAATGAGAATGGGAATGATTTCCTGCGAAGTTGAGGAATGAATAACTCTTCACACTTTCCTAAAATGATTGTACTATGCCCATGCTTTTATAACTAAGTGGGGTAGACTTCCTCACCAATCTCTACTTGAATTGATGATTGGCTCTTTAAATCAAAGGAGGTGGGCAAGCATCATTTTGTTGGAATATGTAATGGTGGCTTGGGTTGTATTGTTGGAATGTATTAATTTGGAAGGTAATTATGTCTACTCTTATGTAAAAGAGTTTTCCCACATGCATAATGATGAAATATACTCGTGTTACCATTCATTTTATAGAGAGATGAAATTGCATTTATCCCAAATGTATTTTGGGATGTAATTCCTCCACACCTCTTGGTATCTAATAGAGGCATGGGGTCTTCACTCAATGAACCTGTGACATAGCACCTGCGTTCTTGGGATATTAAAGAATACCCCTAATTTCACTAAATACAGATAAATACCTCCAAAAATCCTTTCATTGATCCCCCCTCCCAATACATCTTTCCAATAAAGGAAACCCTTATTTTTACTTGATATCCCTTTTCATACCCCCCAATACCTAAAAAATATTGACTTTATTTTTCATAATTTAAAAACTCCCTTTACGAATGAACGTGATAAGATATTGGTCACCAAGGTGAAGACCCCATGAATAGGTAAGAGAGACCCATATACATTGAAATGAAGGATCACGTAGTGATAATATACATTGAAATGTAGGATTACATAGTGATCATATACATTGGAATAATGTGAAGATGGAGTGTGATGTGTCGGAGCTAAAGTGTAAGATTGGAGATTTCTGAAGAATAAAGAAGACAATACATTCTCGTGAATGTTTCCCCATTTTGGGTTTTACCACGTATGTCTAGTCTGCTCTCCTTTTTCTCTTGTCTCTTTCTTATTTTGATTATATGTTGATGTATGGAGGCTAGACTAGTAAGGTTTTGTTGTTTGATACTGTTGTATGTTTATTCATATGTCTCAATATTCTAACATGGTATAAGAGTTGGTCACTATGCTCTACCTCCTTTGGTAATTTTTTGTTAATTTTTTTTACATAACAACGTATTTATTTGGGGTCTACTTATTTTGTAGTTTTGTCGTCAAATCTAGTAGTCAGTAAGGCTTCTCTTTAGATATGGGCATTTTGATACAAGATTGAGATTTTTTTCTCAAAACCCTAACCCTTGTTTTTCAGATTTCTCACATTTATGTGATTTTTATTTTTTTTAATTTGACCTCACCTTTGTCTCCCAAACAAAAAAATCAAATGAGATAGAGTATTGGTTCATTAAATTTGGCTTCTTTTGCTCGAAATTGAATTAATTAGCCTAGATTAGCTTAGGAATTATTTTTTTTTTTAACCTAAAGTTTTTTGGGCACTTTTAGGTCTGGTAATTTACCAAGCTTCTATTTTTTTTACCGATCCTAGTTTTTCTTCCAAAGCTAATATATTTTGATCCATGAGGTCTTTTTGCGTGGAATTTTTTTGTTAGGTGCGGTTTTTCATTGGCTACCTCACCAGCCAACCCACTCTCCCATCATAGACTGTACAGATTGTGTTTTTTCGTTGTACGACTCCATTTTTCGGCATTCCACAGGTGAAAGAGGCCATTTTGTTTGTTTTGAGGGTTGATTGATTGTCTCTAAGAGGGCGTTCTTACACTTAAGAAGGCCGATTTGTGTCTGTGAGCAATCGATATGTTGTGGGCGATGAATTTATCAGCCATAGAACCGACTTTTTGTAGTGATTTGACCGGTTTCTTTTCATATCCATCCATTGTTTAGTGAATTTGCAATGTGGTAGGCCGAACTTGATTGTTGGGCATTTTTTTCTTCCTTCTGGGTATCCATTTACCATCCACACAGGCTGTATGACCGTGTTCTTGCTAAGTGAGGGTTTCTTAATGCAATGAGGGCAGATCCGTGGGTTTTTTCTCCTAAAAGGGTATTTTCCTGTCCATAACTTTTCGAATAGAGAAAAAATTACTTTTGAACTCCTTAAAGTCATTGCCCGTGTCAAAGACTGGTGGGAAACTTTCTATGAGCAAAAGGAAACAGAGGAACCTTCATTATTTATAGTCATGGCCACCTGGGAATCCTTCAAGGATGCTATTAAGGAACGATACTACCATGTTAAAATTTATGACGACTTGTATACCAAATGGACCACACTGTGGCAAGAAAGAGACCAAGCAGTGCCAGAGTTCACAAATATCTTCCATACCTTGCACACCATGTTGGGTATCAAATATTCAGAGCGACATCTGGTGCTCAAGTATCGCGATGCTCTACATAGATACATCTAGATCAAAATGGAATTTTGGTACATCTCATCCTTGGGCGCGACCTACCGATATGTTGTCAAAATCGAGCAGAAGCTCAAACAAAAGACGCGTCAATTTGGGCCTGGGAACCCCTCATAGCAAAAGCCAAGAAGGGGCAACCCCAACCCACAGAACAAAGGACAGAGCAAAGATATAAAGTATCAGGACAACCAATCCAATCCGCAAGCAAATAAGGACATTAGAAAGACAAAGAATGATACCAAGAAGTGGTGTGACTTCCATAAGATCCCTTGGCATAACACTGTTGACTGCCGCTCAAAGCAATCGCTGGTGGCCGAAGTGAAAGCCTCTGAATCAGATGCGGCTTCTGACTCTGAGTCAAGACTAGAAAGGGGAAGATAGATCATTGACGTGGAACCCAGTGCCATTGTTGCTACCACCAAGCTCCAGCCTAGCGAACCGGACGAGGCAGAAGAAGGCAAGCGCCTCTTCCATTCACATATGTGGGTAAAAGGCACCCCGCTGCACTTCATCGTTGATAGCGATAACCAGAAGAACCCCATCTCAACAGAGGTTGTCAAGTGGCTGGCCCTGCCAACAACATCGCACCCACAACCCTACACCATTGGATGGCTCTGCCAAGGAAGCGATCTCTGCGTCAGCCAACAGTGTCGACTGTTGTACGACATCAAGCCCTTAAAAGATGAGGTATTGTGTGATGTTGCTCCTCTCGAAGTTTGTAATGTTCTTTTGGGCCAACCTTATTTATGGGCACGTCATGTTGTATATGAGTCTATGCCTCGTAGTGTTATCATTACTTTGAACAGGAAATTATACAGGATACCCGAGGCAGTCCCTCCTAGTGTTATTTTCTTGATCTCCTCCAAGCAATGCATGAAGCTCATCTCTCAAACCGAGAAATTTGTCTTCTTTGTGATTCTCTCTCAGAGTGAGTGAAAGATCGCAGCCTCATCCAGGGCCTCTGTGGCCGATCTCTCCACACAACAGAAGTAAGTGGATAAGGTCATGGAAGAATACTCAAATATCTTCTCCTCTCCTACCGGGGTACCTCTGCACTGCCAGGTTAAGCATCCCATTGATCTGACCCCAAGCGAATCGCTACCTAATGGGACAGTCTACCACCGCTTTCTATTAGAAGACGAGGAGATCAAGAGGCAGATCCAAGAACTACTCAACAAGGGGCACATACATCCCAACTCATCACCTTGTGGGAGCCCAATCATGTTGGTGTAGAAGAAAGATGGAACCTGGCGACTCTGCATTGATTACCGGTCCCTGGATAAAATCACAGTCCAAAACCGGTACCTGATTGCCCGAATCGACGACCTCCTTGATCAACTCATGGGGGCCAAATACTTCAATAAGATTGATTCGAAGTCTGGCTACCACCAGGTCCCAATAGAACAGACAGATGTATGGAAGACCACCTTCAAGTCAAAAGAAGGTCTTTTTGAATGGTTGGTCATGCCCTTTGGTTTGACAAATGCTCCAACAACTTTTATGAGGATGATGGACGATATCCTACGACCTTTCACCAATACTTTTGTAGTGGTTTATCTGGATGACATCTTCATCTACAACAAGACTTGGGCGGAACACTTGCAACATATTCAGCAGGTTTTGCACACCCTGCGGTAACACAAACTATATGAAACTTGGAAAAATGCTCCTTTGGCATGGACAAGGTCCATTACTTAGGCTACATCATTGATCGACATGGTATGCATGTGGATCCAACCATGATTCAGTTCATCCGTGACTGGCCAGCCCCAAACACACTCAGTGAACTTCAAAGCTTCTTGGGCCTCGCCAATTTCTATCACAGGTCCGTGTTGGGATTCTCTTATATCACATGGGCCCTAAGCCAAGTAACCAAGGGTGGTAATAAGGAAAAAATTGTGTGGGGCTTGTCCCAACATCAAGCCTTCGATGACTTGAAGGAGCGTTTGTGCTCAACCCCAGTACTTTCATTACCAACCCTGCAACATCCCTTTGAGATCGAGACAGATGCTTCAGACTATGTTGTGGGCGTCGTTCTCACTCAACACGACCACCCCATGCCATATCATAGTGATACACTATAAGATATTGTCCGTAAGTACCCTACTTACGACAAAGAAATGTACTCCATTGTGCAAGCCTGCCGCTAGTGGATACATTACATTCTTGGGAAGGAGACAATCATCCACATTGATCACAAGGCACTACAGTTCATGCAGACCTAAGGAGAATTGCAGAATAACCGCCATCAGAAGTGGTCCACGTACTTACAGTTGTTCCACCTCAACATCAAGTATAAAACAGGAAGTACCAATTGAGTTCTTGATTGTCATAGCCAACCTCCAATCGCGACACTCACCACTGTGCTAGACTCTTGCGGCCATGAGACCTCCAGATGGTCGCACCTCTACGAGGCAAACCCTGACTTCTCCACCACCTACCCAATGTTGGGTGCCAACTCAGTGGTTGTTAATTTCCATCTTCAAGACAGATTGTTGTGTCGTCTGGGCCATCTCTGCGTTCCATCAAGCAAGCGTGCGAAGCTAATTTGGGAAGCTCACTACAGTCGGGTGGCAAAACACTTTGGCGTCAAAAAGGCAGTGGCAGTGCTGCAGAAACATTTCTACTGGTCGAAACTTTGACAGGATGTTGGAAAGTATATCAGGTCTTGCACCACCTACACTATTGCCAAACCGACCACTAAGAAATAGGGCTTGTACACCCCTTTGATTACTCCTGATAGGTTGTGGGAATCCATCTCAATAGACTACATGTCGGGCCTCTCGTCCACCAAGAGGGGAAATGACTCTATTTTTGTGGTTGTTGATCGCTTTTCGAAGATGGCGATTCTAATCACCTGCAAGAAGAACATCACAGTAGAAGCTACTACCAAGCTCTTCTTTGAACGAGTATGGGTACATTTTGGGATCCCACAAACCATTATCTTAGACTATGATAGTCAGTTCCTTAGCACACTCTGGTTGAGCCTCTGGTCACTGCTTGATACCAAACTCACTAAATCCATTGCCTTCCACCCCCAGACAGATGGCCAAACTGAGGTCGTCAATCAAATGATCGTACATGTAATGCACATGTACAATTTAAAACACCCCCGCACATGGGATGAGAGTCTTCTATATGTCCAACATAGCTACAACCAAGCCCTGCATAACTCAACTGGCCACATCCTCTTTTCAGGTGGGGTTGGGATTCCAACCATTGGGCCCCATGGATGTTGCACTACCCCTGGTGACCACCTCGGTCGACTTTTCCCCTGCTCCACCAGAAGTTGACAAAGCCACCACGTTCATTGAGCAGATCTAGCACATCCGCCAACAGGTTTAGGATGTTTTACAAAAATCTAATGCCAAGTAAAAGTTGTGCCATGATCAACATCGGGTGCCACATAAGTTTCAGGTGGGAGACAAAGTTTGGCTGCACTTGCATAAAGAACGCCTTACAGGGCCCCATCGGAAGCTTCACCCACTCCATTATGGGTCGTACACCATCACCAAAACTGTGGGTGACAACGCTTTTGAGCTCAACATTCCCCCTTTCCTTGGCCTATACCCAATCTTCAATGTGGCTCTCCTTCGGCCATATTTCCCACCATTATTGGACACCTCAGAGACAATAGATCAGTTGACACCAACAGAGCTCAAACATGATTGCATGGAAAAGGAATTTAGTGATCATATTGTGGACACACATATCAAGGGCGCTCGACAACAAAGGATCCAGCTTTATCGAGTCGCCAAAGCAGGGCAGTTCCTGCACCAAGGCAAGTGGCTCACCTGGGGCCACATTCAACAGAAATTTCCTCATATGATGGGGGAACTCAACGCAATGGAGACCATTGCTTCCTAAGGAGGGAGGATTGATCTAGGTGGATATCGATGGCCACCCACCTTTTCTTACTCGCTCAAAACAATTTTCTGGCAATTTTGGCAATTTACTATTTTTAGCAGTTTCTTAACTTCCAGGGCCATTTTGAGGGCCTAAATGAAGGTTTTTCGAGATCGAGCTTCTCAATAATAGTCAAAGGCCCTGATTGATCCCCCAAAATGAATATCCTTGATGATACCTTTCCAATGAGCTATCGTTCTCCTAAAACGGAGATTGTATGCAAAGGTTACGACCTCGGGAAGTTGATGTATTAACTTACCCAAATAGGGCCCACATGACTTTTGGCGCTTCATCTCCTAGGGTAAGGTTTTTGGATGTCTAGGGTTTTTGACATTCCTATTTATTGTAAAAAGGCCTTCAGAGCCTCATTGTAATCATCTTCTTGTGAATGAGCACAACCATCACATCTCTTCTCTGAGATAAGCCCCCACTATTCTAGCAAGCTTGTTTCCGCTGCATTTTATAGTTTCAACTTATTTCCTTATTGAGTAGAAAACCAATTTTACTGTATCTACATTATTCTGTGTTAAGCATCTTTTAATAATCTGTATTCATTTCGTTCTTCTCATAAAATCTGGATCAGTGGTATCAGAGTGGTATGCTCCTTGTCGTCTTAATGCATGTCCCCAACGAGGTCAGGGTACAAAGAATTGGGTCACGAGCTTGTTTACCTTGAAGGAAAAAGCTCTTGCATGCCCAAGCGACCTCTCATGGTAGGAGAAAAGAAAGATGATGGGACATGAGATCCTTCCAAAATGTTGCTTGAGGAATTCCTCACGCAACAAAGGATCGAGATGATGGATAGTTTCGTGCAAATCCTTCAGCGGCTACCAACAAGCGACGCATCTTCCTCAAGCGGAGGCACCGCCCCCTTCAAGGTACAAATCAACTTCGATATTCCTATATTTGAAGGTCAAATAGACGCAAATGTTGTAGACAAGTGGTTGAATCTACTAGAAGGGTATTTTTTTGTCCATAACTTTTCGAATAGAGAAAATATTACTTTTGCACTCCTTAAAGCCCTTCCCCGTGTCAAAGATTGGTGGGAAACTTTATGTGAGCAAAAGGAAACAGAGGAACCTCATTATTTACAATCGCGGCCACCTGAGAATCCTTCAAGGATGTTATTAAGGAACAATACCACCCTGTTGGAAGTTATGATGACTTGTATACCAAATGGACCACACTGTGGCAAGAAAGAGACCAAGCAGTGCCAGAGTTCACAAATGTCTTCCATATCTTGTGCACCAAGCTGGGTATCAAAGGTTCAGAGCGACATCTCGTGCTCAAGTATCGTGGTGCTCTGCATAGATACATCCAGACCGAAATGGAATTTCTGGACAACTTGTCCTTGGGCGCAGCCTACTGATATGCCGTCAAAATTGAGCAGAAGCTCAAACAAAAGATGCGACAATTTGGGCCTGGGAACCCCTCACAGCAAAATCCATGAAGGGGCGGCCCCAACCCACAAAACAAAGGACAGAGAAAATATGGGCAGTATCAAGACAACCAGTCCAAGCCGCAAACAAAGAAGGACATCAAAAAGACAAAGAAAGATATCCGGAAGTGGTGCGACTTCCATAAGAACCCTTGGCATAACACTACCGATCTTCGCTCAAAACAGTCGCTAGTGGTCGAAGTGAAAGCCTCTGAATCAGATGCGGGTTCTAACTCTAAGTCAAAACCATAAAGGGGAAGACAGATCCTTGACGTGGAACCCAGTGCCACCGTTGCTACCACCAAGCTCCAGACTAGCGAACCAGACGAGCCAGAAGAAGGCAAGAGCCTCTTCCATTCACAGATGTGGGTAAAAGGCACCCCGCTACACTTCATCGTTGATAGCGGTAGCCAAAAGAACCTCATCTTAGCAGAGGTTCTCAAGTGGTTGGCCCTGCCGACAACGCCACACCCACAACCCTACACCATTGGATGGCTCCGCCAAGGAGGCGATCTTCGCGTCAACCAACAGTGTCAACTGTCGTATGACATCAAGCCCTTCAAAGACGAGGTATTGTGTGAGGTTGCTCCTCTCGAAGTTTGTAATGTTCTTTTGGGCCAACCTTATTTATGGAAACGTCATGCTATATATGAGTCTAAGCCTCGCAATGTTATTATTACTTTGAACAAGAAATTATATAGGATACCCGAGGTAGTCCCTCCTAGTGCTATTTCCTTGATCTCTGCCAAGTAATGCAAGAAGGTCATCTCTCAGACCGGAAAATTTGTCTTCTTCGTTATTCGCTCTCAGAGTGAGCGAAAGATTGCAACAACATCTATGGCCTCCGCGACCGATCTCTCCACACAATAGAAGAAAGTGGATAAGGTTGTGGAAGAATACTCAGATATCTTCTCCTCTCCTATCAGGGTACCTTTGCACTGCCAGGTCAAGCATCCCATTGATCTGATCCCAGGCGCACCGCTACCCAATGGGCCAATCTACCGCTGCTCTCTGTTAGAAAATGAGGAGATCAAGAGGCAGATCCAAGAACTGCTCCACAAGGGGCACATACGTCCTAGTTCATTGCCTTGCGGGAGCCCAATCGTGTTGGTACAGAAGAAAGACGGGACCCAACGACTCTGCATTGATTACCGAGCCCTGAATAAAATCATAGTCTGAAACCGGTATCCGATTCCCCGAATCGACGACCTCCTTGATCATATCACAGGGGCCAAATACTTCAGTAAGATTGATCTGAAGTATGGCTACCACCAGGTCCCAATAGAATAGATAGATGTATGGAAGATCGCCTTCAAGTCAAAAGAAGGTCTTTTTGAATGGTTGGTCAATCCCTTTGGTTTGACAAATGCTCCAACAACTTTTATGAGGATGATGGACGATATCCTACGACCTTTCACCAATAATTTTGTAGTGGTGTATC
>ML797747.1:12171-25056 GCA_009831015.1 Picea engelmannii
TGCTTTGTGAGCATTCAAATAAAAAACAAATATTTTATTTCTTTGTTTGGTTAAAAAGTGTTGTTTTGCATTAGTAACCAGGGAAAAGTCTTTTCTTTCATAAGTTCTTGACGGTTTACTTAGATCATAAGTAGCTCGTAGTCGAGTGAAATCCTTCTTTGAGTTTGCAATTCAAATATCTTAGAAATTTTTTGAGTTTGAAAAGTTGTTTAAGATTTGAGTTAAGTGAAGGTATTTTGTTTCCAACTTTCTGTTTATTTTGCTTTCATCTTTCAAACATCACTAGTTTCACTTTCATAACATTTGAATTAAGACAAGACATACAAATTAACGTTAAATCTAAAATTCATTAGACTTTTTATGTTTGTAGGGTCAACCAACTAGTTTAGGGTTAGGGCCTTGAATTAGGTTGGAGAGGAAACTCTTCAAGGCCATTAAATCAAACATTGGAGTCTGAGTTAAGGAGTGTCAAAGTCCAATATCGTGAAAGTTATCCGAGACCCCCCTCTAACACAGGGGATAAACACGAGGTCACGTGCGGAAAGGTAGCGGAGATAACCCCTCCAAAGTTGGACCAATCATAGTGGATAACACATATAGAGGGCTTGTCTTGGGATTCTGTCGATTGCATTTTCCACGGATCTTCATGGGTATCAAATCCATTCGAGGTCCTCAGTTTTCTTCTAGACCACTTTCCTTCGATACCCTTGACAAGTTTCAGGATCAATACCCTTGACAAGTTTCAGGCTCGATACCCTGCTCATTGTGGTCTACCCAACTTTCGATTGTACCTGCCTGGTGACTGTTCGCGCGCTGGAAACCTAGTTGCCTATCTTTTTAGAGACATACATAGGTGACTACAGGGGTACACCATGGTACCTAGGATAGACATCGGGCCATGATTTGCAGAGTATACCCGGAGGGTGCTTCCATGTTCGAGTTGCACTTGCACCGGTAAGTTTCTCTAGTGTTGGTTGTTGTAACTGTTCTTCCAACTAGTTTAGTGTTTGCTTGTTTTACCTTGGTAGGACTTTTTTAGTGTGTGTTGTTTTTTGAATGAATAGAAATCCATAGGGTGTCTTTGATATTCTCAGACAATGGAGGATCACGATCTTCGCTGGTCACGAAGGCTTCTGGGCCTATCACCAATTACACTAGAGCCACCTCCGCCACCACTAGGGCGAAAGCTAGACTAACAAGGGTCTTTTAAAGCGACCGGGTCACAAGAAATTGTACCCGACCAAAATTCGGAGAAAACGACCATTTTAGACTTTGGAGTGAAATCTCTTGGTACATTCGAAACTCCAACCACTGATCTTTTGACACCCATCATCGTACCGATTCACCCTTACGAGTGCTAGACAGTGTCACATGCAACAATGGAAACAAATGATGTCACTTCTTCTGGGAATTATTCAATTCCCACTGCGGTTGTCACCACAGAAGAGTTTCCACATCCTAACCCATCGTCACTCGTCCGAGCCACCATGGTATCGATCGCCTCTACCTCGAATAGTGGCCCAATCCTGTCTATGGTGGCGGCCACAACCCCTTTCACACCGAGTGCGACAGACCCTCCATTCTCATATGGGATGCCTAGCTCAGGTACAAGTCCTGTACTTTCCTACTCCACTTCACAGACTTTAGGTCTGGGGGCAGGGATCTCTAACACTCCTTTGCAAGGCCACATGGGGGGCACTTCAGCTCCTTTTAACGCTTTCCCTTATGGGGGAGGTCATATACCTCCTTCATTCCCTTCGCTCGGTGGCACCCAACAATAATCCGCCGGGCCACCTACATACCATAGTTTATTTGGAGCAGGGAGTCAAGCACCACCTTCTCAGAATATGCCGGTAGGTTCGACACTGTTTTGTTTGTTCGGTGCATTTGGTAACAATGCTTTCTCATCAGTTTATTTCTTGACTAGGGGAAATCTCAGTTATGGACAAGCTATTCCTATGTAGGGTACTATTCCTGCACAGGGGGCAAACCCAAGAACTTCTTCTGCATCAGGGCCTTGGAATTCTTGGCAGGGGTCAGTTCCCTCATCAGGAATGCTGATCTGGGGAAATTATTTTCACAACCAATGGAACCCCAGACAAGGTACTATGCCTATCCCCATGGGATTGGCATGGGGCAACCCTTCCCAAAGTCCTCTGAATGTAATGCATGCCCAACCATCTATGTCCCATTTTGGGAATCAACCGATGATGTCTCCTCACACGCAGAATCTATACGCTGGTCATGGCCATGGTTTTTACCAGAACCCAGGCTAGCAGCCGAAATTTTCCTGGCAACCTAGTGCCAGTAAAACTCCAATCTGTCACGATCCGCGTTGCCCCCCTATGCCGATGAAGTTGCCTTCAGACATACCAAAGTTCTAGGCCAAGCCTAACGAATATCTGGGAGATCATGTGACCACCTTCCATCTTTGGTGCTCATCTAACTCGTTGAAAGATGACTCTGTACAGTTGCGATTGTTTCAATGTACTCTCATAGGGAGTGTTGTGAAATGGTACATTGAGCTCGACCGCTCAAGATACTCTTCCTTTGTCGAATTGGCAATGTCTTTCCTAAATCATTTCCAATTACCTGTGAGATACGACGCTGGCACATATTTGCTAGCCAATTTCACACAGAAAAAAGCAGACCATATCTCTGATCACATCCAAGAATGGAGACGCAAGAAGAGTTTAATCAAGGTGCCAGTCCCACCAGCATTCCTACTCGAGTGGTTCCTTAAGTCTTTGGTCCCACAGTTATCCAAAGACGTCGCGACGTTGGGAGTGTTTTCCGAAGAAGACGCCATCGTGAGAGCTCAAAAACTTGAGCTAATCTATTCTCAGTCTGGTTTATTATATGAGATCTTTCCAGATGCACCACACTCAATACTTGATAAAACCAGACAGATAATTGGACCACATGCCGATGGTATTATTGGTTCAACACAAACAAATCCCACTGAGCAACTGACGAAGCAGTTGCAACAATTGTCTATACATCACACAACGACCACCCAATGCAATCGAAAAATCCAGAAACCACCCAACAACCTGAAGGAAAGAGAAAACAAAAAAAGAAGGGTAAGGGGGATAAGAAACCCACTAATAATGTTGGTGGGGGAAACACTGAGAAATATAAGGCAAGGTATCCATGCAACCTGTGCGTAGAAGACCACCTGACCCACCAATGTCCTCATCTTGCAGATGCCCAAAAGTTTGTGACACAGTAATAGCCTGCTGTGTTAACTAATCCATTTCAACATGGGCAAAACCTAACCCAAGCCTCTACAAGCGTAGAAGGGGGTAGTCAAGGACCCTCTCCATCTTCGAACAATCCTGCATCCACGAATGTGTATATGATGAAGGGTGATGCTTTTATATCGACTAGAGCACATGACTACAGTAAACCAAGCACTTCTGAGAAGGGAAAAGAAGCTGAAATACCATCTCTTCCTCTCCATATCGAGAAGACTTTGGGCGAAACAATGACATGCATCCCAAAAGGCATGTTCAAAAAATCTTCTCACAACCCAAACACAAGGGCCACCCCAAAACTATTCTGTGGTGGAGGATTTGTCTCAAACCCCTTGTGCAATGTCCGCTTTGGAACATCGCACAACCAACTTAAAACCTCGTCTTCCTTACCATGTAGTGTTTCAGATAGTAGTGGCTCATCCCACAAAAAAATTTACTCGGAATATTTTCCGCACGGTGGTTGATGAGGGTGCCTCGACATGCGTTATGTTGTTGGCATGTTGGAAGGCCATTGACCAACCCATTTTGTCTCCGTCACCTACTCTTCTCACTGCTTTCGATGGTCGTTCGTTTTGACCACATGGTATCGTTCCCTCTTTCCCCATGCAGTTAGGAGGGAAGACCATGTGCGTCGAGGTAGAAGTAGTCGACGTGTCCCTCGACTACAATATCTTGTTAGGAAGGAGTTGGACTTATGCCATGCAAGCGATGGTTGCTACAATTTTTTGGGTCTTGTTGTTTTCACATGAGGACCAGATTGTGACCATTGATCAATTGTCTTTCTCCAGACCTGACCCTTCATTGGGGGTGTCCGCGGTCCCGATGATTGATAATCCCCAACCAGGCATAATCAATGTAGGGGTTGGTTTGTGCCCATCTTTGATTGGTACCTTCGATTACCCACCCCCTCAAGGCGATGTCAAGTTCATATCCGACCACCATAAGGTTGATATTTTCCAAGTTTTGTTGTTTCACACGACTTACTTCAACGATCCATGGATACTTCCTTCCCCATTGACCACGATGGAAGGGACAGGGCACCTGGGCATGTCCATGCCCTTGTCCGCAACTGAAGTAGCGTACTCTTTAGTCCAGCAAGCTTTAGCTGACATAAATACAACTTTTGCACAAGAGTTAGCTCTGAATCTAGAGCCTATTTGGGCTCAAGTTTCTCTCACTGACACCGATTCATTAGACTTAGTATTGCCCTCCGACGAAGCAGTAATTGAAGCAATGACTAGTCTGGACAAACTCTGGGACAATCTCCATCATAGATCATACTTCCTCCCAGAGTTAAGCAGAATTGAAGCCAGAGAATTCACCTTGACTATGACTGGAGATAGGTCTTGTCCTATTAATACCTTAGCTACACATGAGGTTTATACCGAGGGTAATATGGAAACTATCGCTGAAACCATATCGATCAATATCTCCAGAACCCCTAGCACCGTGGAGAATGTTTTCGTCGGATATGACTATTCCCCTAGAGAGATTCAAATCTACGCAGATCTATTTAAATAATTCCGTGACATTTTTTCCTGGTCTTACGAGGAAATGCTAGGCATCGATCCAAAAATAGTCGGACATGAAATCACAACTTATCCAGATGCCAAGCCTGTTCGACAGAAGCTTCGTCCAGTTAATCCCAGGAAAGTAGCAACCATTAAGGTTGAAGTTGAGAAACTGCTAAAAGTCGGTTTTATCTATCCTATCCATTTGACCCAATGGGTGTCAAATCTTGTGCCAGTCAATAAGAAACATGGCATGATTCGTGTATGTACGGACTTCCATGATTTGAATAAGGCCTGTCAAAAAGATAATTTTCCCACACCATTCATCGACCAATTAATTGATGAATGTGCAGGTTGCGAGGCCTTCTCTTTCATGGACAGTTTTTCAAGATATAATCAAATACAAATCAAACCCAAAGACCAACACAAAACGACATTCATTTGTCCATGGGGTACATTCGCGTATCGTAAGATGCCCTTTGGTCTCAAAAATGTTGGAGCGACCTTTAAGCGGACCATGTCTTTTTCTTTCCATGATCTCAAGCATATATTCGAGGCCTATTTATATGATTTAGCATCTCAATATCTCAAGAGAACGAATCATCCCACACACCTCCAACTTATCTTTGAGCGATGTCGCTACTTCCAGATTCGCTTGAATTCAAACAAGTGCAGTTTTTGCGTAACATCAGGACATTTGTTAGGTTTCATAGTGTCAACAATAGGGATCATGGTCGATCCTCTCAAGGTTGAGGCAATAATTCAGTTGCCTCCCCCGCGCACAATCCTTCAACTTCAGAGTCTACAGGGCAAGGCAAATTTTTTAAGGCGTTTTATCGCTAACTATGCCGAGATCACAAAGGGCTTTATGTGCTTACTGAAGAAAGATGTTCCTTTTTATTGGGACGATGCCACTCAACATTCTTTTGAAGCATTGAAGCATGCCCTCACAACTGCCCGTCTGCTTCAACCACCTAACTATAACAAAGTTTTCTTATTATACCTAGCTGCAACAAAGTCAACCATCAACATGGTCTTAGTTCAGGAAGATGATTTGTTATCTGAATATGTGATCTATTACCTGAGCCGAGGCCTAGTCGGACCGGAACTCAATTATTCTCATATCAAAAAACTTGCATTGGCAGCAGTCCATGTTGTTCAACGGTTGCGTCATTATGTTCTGTTTCGCAAGACCACCGTCATTTCCATTGTGAATCCATTTCAATACATGTTGACACGACGGGTAATAGGGGGAAAGATCAGTATATGGATAGTCGTCCTCCAGGAATTTGACCTAGATTTCATTTCAGCGAAATCCAAAAAGTCACTGGTCTTCGCAGAACTTATTTCGGAACTTCCAGTTGAGTCAGGTGATGTTGTGCCCGAAGAGTCGCCTATCAAAGGAGATATGTTTTTTATCACATCTTCGGATCCCTGGTATGGAGATATACTTATCTATCTCTAGAATTTGAAGTGCCCCACCTCTGCTTCTCATGATGAGCGTCGCCGTATACGCCATCAGGCCAAGAATTATCTCATACTCGACGATACGTTGTATCAAAGAGGTGTAGATTGCATCCTGCGCCGATGTCTCACTCACAAAGAAGTAGTTATCATGCTTAACGATTGCCATACCAGAGCATTTGACGGTCATTTGTTTGGGTTGGCAACAACCCAAAATATTTTATGAGCAGGTTACTTTTGGACAACACTAATCAAAGATTGTATCGAATCGGTCAAGAAGTGCCACCCGTGTCAGATCTTCTCTTGGAAGATGAGGGCACATCCCACTCCCATGTTTCCTATCATCACAGTTGGTCCCTTCACCAAGTGGGGGATTGATTACACTACATGCAACCCTCCTTCAGCAAGGGGGCACCCTTATATCATTGTAGCCATAGACTACTTCACGAAGTGGGTCAAAGCTATGCCAACGTTTACAGATGATGGAGAGACTGCGACTCTCTTTTTATTCAACCAGATAATAGCAAGGTTCTACGTCTCGAGAGAGATTGTCACTGACCATGGCAGTCACTTTTAGAACCAGATGATGACCGAGTTAACATCAAATCTTAGGTTGCAGCAAGAACATTTGTCATCCTACTAGCCCCAAGCAAATGGTCAGGTGGAAGTTGTAAATAAATCTCTTAAGACCATCTTACAACGAACGATCAACTTAGCCAAGTCAAATTGGCATTTGATGTTATACTCGACATTATGGGCTTACCGAACGTCTATTAAGACTGCAACTGGTTTCTCGCCTTTTCAAATCATTTATAGGATGGAAGCAGTCTTGCCTATCGAATGTCAGATCCCATCCCTAAAGTTGGCAGTACAGTTATTGCCAGACACTTCTCTACTTGAAGAACGGTTATTATACCTTGAGCAGCTCAATGAGCAACGTCGTGATGCAGCCCTAGCCAACGAGGCTCACAAACATAAAGTCAAGTGTCAGTATGATCAGTTCGTTTGTTCTCAGATTTTCTTTGAAGGTGACCTTGTCTTGGTCTATGACCAGGATAAGGACCCCCTGGGGGCAGGAAAATTCAAACCCATGTGGTTCGAACCTTTCATCATAAAAGAGGTTCTAAAAAAGGACACTTACCGTCTGGTCGAATTTGAGGGAAATGCTTTGGTGGAGCCTAGAAATGGGCTCTACCTCAATAAGTATTACTCACAGGTAGGTCACCTTGGGTAACTTTTTGTAACATATGTATAGTCTTTTTACTATTACTTTCTAGTTTCTTTTAGTATTATGGACGTGTCATTTTTGATGTTATCTTTTGTCATTGTGGCAGATGTCAAGTGAATTAGAGGTGTTCATTGGGTACGCAGACGGTGCTAGCCGGCACACTCAAAGGATTTCCTCCACAGCTTGGATAATTTTTACACCTTGAGGCCAGTTATTATCTTCCGAAGGTATATGCTTAGGTGACACCACAAACAATGTCATCGAGTACAGTGCAGTTATTGAGTTGCTTCATGACGCCTTGTCATTTGGTATCTCTCATCTCCGGGTTTATTTATATGCTCAACTGGTTATGTCTCAGTTAAATAGAGTCTACTGTGTTCATGATCCGACTTTACACCGACGATTCCTTAGGGTACATCTCTTAGAACGAAGCTTTGATTATATTACATATTTTCATGTTTCTAGGAGATTAAACCAAATTACAGATACTCTAGATAATCAAATTTTAGAATGGAATGTCACTCACATATAAAAAGACATACACACAAACATGTAAATACATTTTTAAAGGAAAATATGATCCATAAGACACAAAAAGACATAAAAATCCATATATAATATCATAATCATCAATGTGCATAGGTGGACGCAAGCGCCTCAAAAGTATGACCAGTAACGAGTCATGGGGCTTATGCCCTCAAAACATATATTCAAGTAGTGCTCTTGACACGTGAAAAGTCTAGACTAACTAAGGTCAGGGCCTGTGGGCCCTGTTTTAATGATCAACAACATTTTCCAAACATCGAAACAATTGGACCTATGTCTGTAGTGCCCCCACTACATGAGGCTGTATAGATGGTGGAAGATCCTCAATATCTACCATAGGGACTATGCGGGTGAGCGAGGTAAATTTTCTCTCGACTCGTCTCAAAACCCTCTCAGCCTCACTGACTGGAAGCTTTCCTACTGCTGCTGGCCCCCCTGCGACGGCAAGTACGACCCCTGGCCGAGGACAACGTCTATTCCTCACGTAATTCGTAGGTCGCACTAGTCCCACATCTGCACATAATAGACACATATCTGTCAAATACTCTAGTATAAAAAAATGATATATAAAAAAAACAACATAAAAATTACATATGTTTCACAAAAAAAACAAAAAAATGATGCAAACTTACCCATCTCTCCTCGCTCCTCGCCAGGAGGTACCGGTATCTCAGGATCTCTCTAGAAATCAATCCCAGCATAAGGGCAATCCTCTACAACTGGGATCTGTCGTGACAAACAAGCAAAGAAATCATCATCAAAGGACTCATTGGTCCTTCCACCACCCTGTCGTGGCAGTAACACTTCCCATCTTCAAACCGCACAAAGAGAGGCCTGATGTCCTCATACCACCACTCAAGGACTGAAACTAGGAACTCTTTCAAAGAAGAAAGATCATAGAATCGTCCTGAACACGAAGTTCCTCTGCGTCCGTGACCGGCAATCTGTCAGTTGCCTCTTCATACAATCTAGCAGTGTAGTGCTCCAGTCAAATATCTATGCATTTAAGCACTGGACTGCATAGTTCATCTGTGCATGGGACGCCTGATGTAGAGCCACAGAACCAGTCATCCGCCCAATAAGCAACATAATCACCTGCAGTGATAAATCCATGATCTTGCTTATGGGCACCTGTGATCTCGATCGGTTTGTACCAACCTCACAATAAAGTCCTATCAATTCTGATATGTTATGAGGCCCCGAAGGAAATGTCCGAAAATTGACTAGTTCCCCTCTCTTGGAGAGGCCAGTCAAAAAATATATGTCCTCTGTAGTAGGCACCAGTGAATTCCCCTCTAACATAAAGTCCTCTACGTCAGGATGCCAATAATCAACCAAGGCATTCAGTAGCTTAGGTTGTGCCCGCATAAAAGGACATAGGAAGAACTTGAGAAACCCACATTGCATTAAGGCAGCAACAACATTGGGGTCTTCCCCGACCAACTCACTAATCTCCTCATGCTCTCTTTCCCTCCAGTGAACATACATCCTGCAAAACACCAAGTTCAGGAGGGTTAACCCTTTCTTTTTAATTTTTTTTTCATTAAATAAAGGGTCCACGCGGGCTATAATGATGAGAGTTGCATGTACATGCATGCAGTTTTTCCTTTGCCTGAGTGTACACACGACCTGGCATAAGACAACCCGCGTGGACCTAGGGACGACCTTTTGAAGGTCGATGCCCCCCTAAAACTTGAAACTAAAAGCATAAATAAAGATTTAAATTGCAAGAGGAGAGAGTTTATACTTACTTGGTCCAGACGGATGGTCGTTTTGTCCACTGCAGCTCCCAGAATCACCACTTTTATCAAAGTTTTTTTTTTCTCCAGAGTCAATTTCAAAATCAGCAATGGTGATAATGAGCTGCCAGCTTCTATTTATAGACTTTTTGGCCCCTTTTTGTCATTTTTTTTGGCCCCCCTTGTCATTTTCTTTAAATTGAAAACCATTTAGAGTGATTCAGGAGTTGCGTTGGAGGGTTATGATCAGGTATCAAGACATTTTTTTGGAGTTTTGGGTCACTTTTGACGGTCTGCGAGAAAAGCCTCAGATGATCAACTTGAGCATATAGGTTAGGTTTCCACCCCGAATTTTGTATCTCGTTGTCTTTATCCCTTTTCCATAGGATCAATCCCATCAGGTTGCGAGATGGAACCATCATTGCTACTTTAGAAGTGTCGCAATTTGGTGGTAGAGCTTACCAGAACATGGATGCCCTAGGTAGATCCTGGTTGCGTTATGGTGTCCATGCTGTCACTAAAAAATGTAGGCTTGGGATTCCTTTTTGTTTTTCCTAATTACGAGTTTGAGCCTCATTTGCATGATTCCTTTTCACTCTTGACCTCACCCTCGGGACTCCCAAAAAACATAACGGGTCTTCTTTTAAACCCTTTTCAGACCCTCTAAACATGAAAATATTGCCGAGCGATCTTGTGGCCTTTCACACTCGTTAAACTGAAATTTGAAGTCACGTCTATCCGGTGGTAGTTTACCCCTTTTTCGGTTCGGACGATCAACTGTACGAACAAAGGTATACTCTAAGGAACTTCAGTTCTCTAGAAGAGTACTCTCAGGTATCATTTTAACCCTTTTTTCGTGCCTGAGGGACTAAATGTACAAAAAAGGAACCCCCACAGAGTCCATAGTTAAGATCTTTTCAGACTCCCTAAAATTGAAAAGATCGTTGAGTGACCTTATTCTTTCACACTCGTTAAAATGGTCCAGAAGAACATTCATGAAGGAGTCCATAGTTAAGCTCTTTTCAGAATCCCTAAAATTGAAAAGATCGCCGAGTGACCTTATTCTTTCACACTCGTTAAAATGGTCCAGAAGAACATTCCCGACGGAGTCCATAGTTAAGATTTTTTTAGAATCCTTAAAAATGAAAAAATGGCCAAGTGATCTTGTCTTTATCACACTCATTAAAATGGTTTTGAATAGACGTCTTTTCGGTGCTAGTTTACCCCTTTTTCGAATCGACTAGACTACCTTCGAAAAAGGTACCCCAGTGGAGTCTCCTTTTACGTTTTTCAGACTCTCTAAATATGAAAAACCACCGAGCTTACCTTCCTTGGGCTCGTTAAACTCACATCGAAGGATGTTACCATTGTGTGTTTTATTAATCACATTTGCATACCTGCGTCTTTGGCCTAATGTCGTCTCCATGTTGCTCTCAATTGAACCATATAAAGCATGCCTTATACGCAAGCCCTGTAGCACTTTGCCTCTGCATCTTGACACCTTTGGCCCCTGGAGGATTTTTCCTGAGTTTCCTTACTTTGAACATCAGTCTTGTCCTTGCGCCTTGAAATTGTATGTTTGCAACACTCGTTCCTCCTTTCTAACGTAACATTCTTTTATTCTTTTTCCAAAATTTTTGAAAAAGACAAAAAAATCAAATATACCCCAAAAAGAGGAAGGGAAAAGTATTTTCTTTATTGGTAGCATAATGAATTGCCTTTGGATAAAGCACATCTGTCCATTTGTTCATCAAACTCTGGGATTTAATACGACCTTAGGAATTTGTTCTTGCTACATAGAGCTGTGTCCTCCTCCGTTTGGTTATTCTTCCAAACATATGGAGAGTTTGCATTGCCTCCTACCTCGTAAACTTATGTTAATGCCATGCTACCTGAGTCTCATCATTTGTTGTGCTATTGTCCAAGGGAAGTTTTTACCAAGCCTGAGTCGACCCCTCTGCAATTTGTCTCTTTCCATCATGCCCGACCATCCTGAATGTCCAATCAAGTCTTTGTTCGAAATCAATGAATCCTTTAGTTTGATCATCAAGATTATCTAGTCCATGACCGACAAGCCATTGAAGACCTCTGGGTAGTGAAGTCGTACACTCATATTACACTCCTATCCAAGTTTTGAAGATTTTGAAGTTGTTGCTCGAGCTCTGAAGACCTCATCTCCAGCCATCAGGCCTTATCATCTTCTAGAAGATGGATACTCTACACGCATATCTTTTTGATTCCGAGATGTAGGTCTGTTGTGTATTGCTCGTGGATAAACTTTATATAGTTATATGACATGGATCTATAGTGTATTTGATTGGTAGCCATGATTTTATCCCGAGCATGGGTATGCCCGCCTCGGTGAGACAATTATTATTTTGCAGACGACTCCTCCCGATTTCTGGTCCCTGGGCTCACTTGTTCGGCACATCGGTGAAGATTGTTAATGTATTTTGGCCATCATATGCTCTTCTGACCTCACACATTAGGGGGCATTTGTTATAACCCTAATTTTCACCAGACATGCTTACCTAGCATCAGGCCATATTAGATTCCTTCTTTTCCAAAACACTGTTGAACAACTCTTCTTAAAAACCCCTTTTATAAAGGCCCACACACCCTACTACATTACTGCATGCGTGTACATGCTAGTTGACCCAAGACAACCCGCGTGTACCTACAAAAGCACGAAAAAAGGAAATTTATTGACGAAACACATAGCTTTGGGTAAGTTAACTAAACCTTTCAGCCATGCATGGCCGGACATTCGACCAAATACCTAGCTTCTTCTAGCCTATAAAAGAAGGGTTAGGGGTCCCATTTGGAAGAGGAGAATCATAGTAAAGAAACTATACCCGATTGAGCATTCCCTTTGTCCCAACCTTTAGTCATCCTTGTGCAAAGAGAAGTATAGAGAAAAGAAGTTGGAAGACAGTGGAAGAAGAGCCCAAGACCAGGATCAAGGAGCAGTAGCCGACTTTATCATTGTAAGGTATCATTGTGAAGTTAATAAAATAATTTCTTTTCCCGTCCCACCATATGAGATTGTCATTATTGGAATATTGATTGTATGATTGATTAAATCTCTAACCCATTAGTTCATAGATCAAATGCATGTGGAGTTCTTTGTTTGTCTTTAG
>ML797747.1:25106-37506 GCA_009831015.1 Picea engelmannii
TCAATAAGAAATCATTGGTAGATAAAGAGACAATGACTGAACCTATGGAACTACAAAAGTATTCAAATTGGAAAAAACCTGATGGTGGATAAATGATCCAGATTTTATGAGCATAACGAAATGAATAAAAATTATTAAAATATGATTAACACAGAATAATAGAGATACAATAAAATTTGTTTTCTATTCAACAAGGAAATAAGCTGAAACTGTAAAATGCAATGGAAAACAAGCTTGTTGGAATGGTGGCGGCTTATCTCTGAGAAGAGATGTGATGACTGCGCTCATTCACAAGAATATGATATAATGAGGCTTTGAAGGAATTTTTACAATAAACAAGAATTTCAAAAAACATATACATCCAAAAACCTGACCCTAGGAGATGAAGCGCCAAAAGTCACGGGGGCCCCGTTTGGGTAAGTTAGTACAAAAACTTCTCGGGGTCGTAACTTTTGCATACGATCTCTATTTTAGGTGAAAGATATCCCCTTGGAAAGGTATTGAGGAGGATATTCCTTTTGGGGAATCAATAAGAGCCTTCGACTATCATTGAGAAGATTGATCCTAAACAACCTTCATTTAGGCCCTCAAAATGGCCCCAGAAGTTAAAAATTGCTAAAAATAGTAAATTTCCAAAATTGCCAGAAAACTGGTTTGAGCGAGTTGGAAAAGGTGGCTGACCACCGATATCCACCTGGATCAATAAAGAAATTAATACAAACCCATTCAACCTTACAACTCAAAAGTATTTAGTTGATGTAAAGAGGTCTTCACATGTCGAAGTAGAAACAAGCTAGGGCTACGAAGAAGACTCAATTTCAAGTGTTAATCAAGAATAAGCTACAAGTACATGAAGTAAAGATCGGGTTGCAAGGATGCCTTATAGACATCCTAATCAAAAAAATTGATACTTCAACCAAACAATGTATCCACAGAAACAAATGACAAATATGTAAAAAATTATTACCTCCATTACAAATGATGCTTAAGGTAGAAGTTATCATGTGAGTCAAAATACATCAAATTGTCTACAAGAACCCAATAAAAGCCCCATTGTGCAAAAGATTGATTTAAGGTGGGAAAAATCCCTTACAATTCGACGGTTCTATGTAGCGCTTAGAAGAGCCCATCGTTTCAAGTTCTTAACGATCACTGATTTAGGAATAAAGAATAAGGAGACGATATTAAAATCCAGAGCAAGAGATAAGTCTTCCATAAGTATGCTTTGAGGACAAATCATTTTTAATGGGAAGGCAATGTTATGAACATAATATATAATAATAAATATAAATGCATTATAATAGTTAATGAATAATTAATTAAGAGACACCTTCCCAATGAAAGGTTATGTCTCTTCATGGAAGGGCACCCCTGCGTGGGTATAGAAGTCCCTCATTCTTTTTGTATCTAATCATCTCATATTCATATTCATTATTTAATATATTATCCTTTATGTATTATAACATTTTTTCTTACCTACATTGGGTATTTACCTGGTGAACCAACTTGGTTCACCACAAAATCCTTTGAATAACCCTTTCCAAACGTTCGAGGTGAACTTGGAATCTCTATCAGACACAATTGTCTTAGGTACACCATGTATCTTAGAAATTTCTCACATTTATATCTCAACAACATCAACTGCCTTGTGCATTGACTTCACTGGAATAAAATGAGCAACTTTAGTAAGCTTGTCCACCACCACCATAATAGAATCATGCTACTTAGAAGTCCTAGGTATCTTAGTTATGAAGTCCATGGTCACAACTTCCCACTTCGATTCAAGAATGGGTAAAGGTTGTAGCAAGCCAACTGGATATCTGTGATCAACCTTAACCTTCTAACATTCGATACATCTAACAATAAAATCAACAACTTCCTTTTTCCTACCTGACCAAAAGTATTGCTTCTTGACTGTGACAATTGTCTTCTGGTAACCTGGATATCCTGTATAAGGAACCTTATGCATATATGAAAATATCTGGCTCTTCAAATATTGATCATTTGGAACATACACTCTGTGTCTATACATGACGATTCCATCCTCTCTTATCTCTTAACATTCAAACTTCTACAATGACATACCTTGCTGTAACGTCGCCTTTATGTGCACATAGACCTGATATGATTTGGAAACTTTTAAAATTCTATCGCACAAATCCAATTTATAAATGCTAATGGAGGTAGCATGAATCTCATGCACCCTCCTACTGAGTGCGTCAACCACCTTGTTCTCTTTTCCTTTGATATGCTTAATGTCAAAGTCATACTCACTGAGGAATTCTAACCACCTGCTCTATCTAACATTTAAACTTGGATGTCCAAATAGATACTTCAGACCACTATGGTTTGTCTCTAGCTCAAATATTTTACCCATAAGATAGTGCTGCCACATCTTCAAGGCATGCTCTATGGATTCCAATTCCAAGTCATGAGTATGATAGAGCCTTTCATTCTCTTTCAACTTTCTTGATTTGTAGCTCACCACATGCCCATTCCGACTTAGGAATCCACTGAGCCCTTCCTTGCATGCATCCGTGCACAAAACAAAGTCTGCATCATGATCAACAATTATCAAAATTGGCACACTTGTTACAAATCTCTTCAAGTGCTGAAAACTCCTTGCACAATCCAAAGTGCATTCAAATCGTTCACCTTTCTTTTGCAAATATATAATTGGATGTACAATATGTGTGAATCCTTAAATAAACTTTTTGTAGTACCCTATCAGTCCCATAAAGGATCTCACATATGTGACATTTCTTGGTGTCGACCATTCCTCAATGTATTTTATCTTTTTTGGATCCACAACTATTCCTTCCTTAGAAATAATATGACCCAAACAATGAATCTGTCATTGATAAAACAATCATTTGCTCAACTTTGCATAAAGATGATTCTCCCTCAATACCTATAACACCATCCTCAAGTGATGCTCGTGCTCCTCTTCATACTTTGAGTAAATAAATATGTCATCTAGAAACACAACGCCAAACTTATCTAAGTAACTTCTGAAAACTCCATTCATCAAACACATGAAAACAACTGGTGAATTTGACAACTCAAATGGAACCACTATAAACTCTTAATGACCATATTTTTTTTCTGAAGGAAGTCTTATTGATGTATTCCTATTTTTTTCTCACTTGGTGATAGCGATATCTAAGATCAATCTTAGAAAATATCTGCACACCCCATAGCTGATCAAAGAGGTCCTCTATCCTTGGAAAAACATATTTGTTATTTACTGTTACCTTGTTCAACTTCCTGAAGTTGATACAAAGTCTCAACGTAAAATCCTTCTTCTTCATGAACAATACTGGTGCACCCCAAGGTGACATGCTTGGGCATATATATCCCTTCTTCATAATCTCTTCAAGTTGCATCTGCAACTCCTTCAATTATGGCGTACTCATCCTATAAGGAGTCTTAGATACAGGTGCTACTCCCAGCATTAGATTTATAGAGAATTCAATATCTCTTTCCAGAGGCAATCCCTGTATCTCTTTAAATACATCCTTGATCTCTTTCATTACCGCTCATTCTTCAACACTTGGCACTTTATCCTTAGGTTCCTCTTCCATGGGTGCTGCAAATACTTGACATCCTTTCATGTAGATTTTCTTCAGTTGCAAGGCTGAAAATTCTCTGATAGTTATAGCTCTGGGAATTCCTCGGACCGATATTAAGTTCCCTTCCTCATCCAAGCAATTGAATGCCTTATTGTAATATTTTGGGACATCATGGTGTTCGTCAAACCAATCCATACCAATGAGGTAATCATATGAACCCAAAGGTATGATATTCAAATAAGAATTTGTGCGTAGTCCATTCATATCCACTAGACATGCCTTGACCATCTCATCAATTTTCCTTTTTGCTCCTATAGCTAACTACACCAACCAAGGTTTTCCAAGCTTGCTTCTCGGAAAATGAAATCTTTCCACCATCTTAGGATCTATATAACTATGACTAGCTTCTGGGTCAATTAAATTAACAATGGGTTGGTCATTAAACTTACCTTCCACTTCAATCACATGTGACTGAAACTCAACCTGCTTGTTATCTAGTGCTGCGTAAATCTTAGGTACATTTCTTCCCATGTCCTTAACTGTCACAACTTGTTTTACATTGTGCGCATTCCTCGCTTTATCATCTCTTTGAGGTCAATATCTATGCATATGATCTCCACCACAACTCCAACATTGAATAGGTTGTTTCCATGGATTTTTCCCAACTATCTTCGACATTCTGGGCTCCTTGAGAGTTTTTTGTCCTTGTGCAATATTTCTGAAAAATGGTGGCTTATCCCCCTTCTTCCTCTATTCCACCTTGATTTTTATCTTATCTTCCCAAGCCTTTTGGAAAATTGGTCTTCCCCTTTTCTGCTCATAAATATACTTAGCGCGCCTTATAGTTTCCTCCAATGTCTTGGGGTCGTCATACTGTATCTTGTCACTAATAAATGAAGGAAACCCACTCAGGTACCTCTGAATCTTAAATTTCTCATCCTTGATGAATGCAAAATATTTAAACAACTCTAAAAATGTTCTTTCATACTAATATACCGTCATACTCCCAATCTTGAGTTCGAATAACTCCTTCATTTTCTTGTCATAATACCGCTTGATTAAGTATTTCTTTTGGAAATAACTCTTGAACTCCCTCCAAGTAACCTTATTTTCATCAATGTGTTGCACTTGCATGAATTGATCCCACCAAATTGATGCCTTTCCTTTTAAATGATAGATAACAATTCTCCCTTCTGCATGCACAAAATAATTATGCAACTAGAAGTACTTCCTCATACCCAAGAACCAGGTCTTCGTATCTTCATCCTTCTTGTGATCACCATCAAAGGTAGGAGAGTTGATCTTATTCATTTCTCCCTATAACTCATCCACCCCAATCATTATCTTATGCTTCCTGATAGAAGATGGACTTGAGCTACTAAGTGCTTCTTAAATCAATGCTTTGGCGAGTGGTGATGATTCCTATCAACAATTTTTGCTTCTCTTGTTTTCTCATCATGAGACCCGCGACTTCTTAACCTACTTGTCTTTTCCTCCTTATCTATTTTCTTTTCTATTTTGTCCAGGATTTCCATCATCTTGACATTAAAGACATCTTTCTGCTCCTTGGATCTCAGAAGCCTCTCATTATTAGCCTTATAGCTCTGGACATATTTTTGTAATACATTTATGGTTTCTACCAAGTTCATGTGCTCCTCCTTGGATTCTGTACCATCAACACCCAAAACGACATACAAATTCCCAAATTCATCATTAGGACTATAAGTCCTCTACGCATCTTCCGTGATTTTGGCCTTCTGTACTGATTTTGTCATGTTTTAATCGCTAATAATTATGCAAAATGTGCAGTTAACAATATTTGTTAGGAAAATTCATGAAACTTTGCACCATTTTGTCAAAATCCTTCCTTCTAGAACCCATGTGCGCATTGGTATTCAATACACACCAATGTGCGATGTCAATTTTTAACTTCCACACCATGCATCAATAATGTACATGCACCACACATTTGTTTTTCACAACCCCAAACCTTCAGTGCACACACCCATGGACCATTTTTTACTACGCAGTTCCATCATCACACTCCATAATATCATGAATTTAGCACACACATCTGCGCATTCTTACTTAATGCGCACCAAGGTCACGCTAAAAATTCCAAATTCAGTCACTTACCAGTCCGAATTTTACCTTAAGTATAAATCAACTCATGCAGGCTCAGTATTGAAACTAGAGATTTGATGCTTCTTGTTGATCTTTGGCCCATACAATTCTAGTGTTGAACCAATGACTTTGGTACCAATCTATAACATATCTATTCTCCCAACTGAGTACTGTTACCACCTTGTAACATTTCCCATTACCAACACTTACAACAAGCTCTGAGATTTCTTTGATACCACAATGTAACATCCCAAGCCACCCAGGTTGGTCCACGTCACACAATATGAACTTATGTAAATATGGATCAACCAAAGTGTAAAATCCCTGTCATACTACTGAGCAATGCTACTCGAAAAATTGATTGCGCAGATTCTAAACTAAACTCTAGTCTGCGCAGTATCACTTCAAATAATGCACTCGACCTCAAACTGAGATGCGCCACACTAAATTAGTATTTTTAACACATTTTTAAGCAGTGTAAGTAACTCAAACAACTGTGTGCACCAACATACTGATCACATAGCACTATCGTGTGCACAACCAATTTGGAGTCACATGCCAGTTCTGATTTCCTTGTGCGTGGGGTCTAATTCCCTATACACACACACACACGAATTATGTCCTCCTATGCACACATGCTACTTTCCTGCACACCCATCCATTCAATCCTTTCCTCAAAGATTCATTACCAATAACAAAGGATAACTTAACATGAAAAACTATCGATAACTGTCATACTTTCGCACGGCTACAAATACAATAAATAAGAATCATACTTACATATGAAAGCAACATTAGAAAAAATAACAAAAATTACTTATATGCGACAACATACAAGAATTAACCCATTTCAAACATAGATAAACAAGCACATAGTAGACAAGACAAGCACACAAGAACACTTATCTTTTATGAAAGTCACCAACTACGTGCATAACTCAGACGTTCCTGCCAACCATAGACTTCGTTTCTCATAAGATTTCAACAATAGGTCACCCCCGAGCTGGGGCTTAACTCCACTAGGGGAAAAAGGGTTCCTAGTGATAGTATAAGGTCTAATTATCAAAATAATTTCTCAGTTCATGGTGCTCAAATCCACAACTAGCCTACAATATCTCATTCCCCACACACCTATCACATCCAAGGTAGTGTTCCCCTTCTCTGCTCAATATTCCCTCGACTACCTCACTTCCCTTCCAGGGTTACCAACAATAGGTCGAACAGGAAGTCTCCAAGCCCCATGACTAATTGCCAACACACCAGGGAAAAATTCCCAGCAAAAATCTCACCTGGAGAATATGCTCATGGGCCTGAAAACCCACTTCTTCAATAACAAATCTCTCACCCAGAGAAACTGCTCACGGGCTTGACAACCCACCTCTTCGACAATAAAATTGTAATTGCAACACCACAACTCTTTACAAGATTCTATGTGTAGATAAGGTAATAATCATACTCTCCCTAGACTAAACCCCTCTACATATGAGAGAGGATCAATGAATCCCCAATAATCATAATGCCTCAAAATACACTAAGGACAAGAATATATACTGCATGCCTTCAACTTGAAACTTGTCACCTTCAAAAGTAGCTTAACAAACTTGGTGATCCATTCCCTACCATGAGAACTTAGGATAATATAATTATCCAACATTACACTTTTCCAGAAATATTATAAAAATATTCCCTAGGAATTAAGTCCCAACCCCCTTTTCCCTTTTTCGGTGGAGTTATCCCCCCATATATTTTCATTTGAGTCTGTCTGTGTGCAACGATGTAATATTATATTAATAACTGAGATTATATTTACATGGATAGGCACACTGGCCTATCTATGTCCTAAATCACCAGCTTCATAATCACAAAAGATCTCCGACCTCAATACATATACAACAACTTTCTCTCTCTCTGTCACACACAACTCAACTCTTCACTCACTCCTAGCTCATTCCCACACACTTACCCACGTACGCACAACACTGTGGCATGTGTTCACTTACCCAGGTGCGCACAACACTATAAAATGTGCACATCCTGTCATTGATAACAATTCTTTGTGCACTATTCAGGTGCATGCAAAACCAAAACATAGTGCCAATGGCTCACCAACCTAATTGTACATTTACATTTACAATTGGTAACAATGACTCACCATCCTATATATACCATTAAAAATGTTCTAGATGAGGGACATTACAAGAAACACTTCTTCATCTTCTTGTATTTTGACTGCTAGTCACTTCATCCTCATTCTCACTATCTTTGGTAGCACTTGCTCTGCCTTTGCCTCTAGTTCCTTTTCCCCTAAAAATATGGTGCAATATTATGTCAATATTTTCTTCCACTTTTAAAGAAACGTGATATGATTCATCTACATTACGAAAGAAATGTGCACTCATCTCATCCTGAATTTGATACTTCATCCCATTTACGTATCTTGCCAGTCTTTGATAGTCCAGTCCTTTTATCCCTAACCTGAATGACAACTTGAATAATTCTTTAGTATATTCACGCATAGTTGTCTCTTTCTACATGCGATTCTTTAATCTTCTCTAATATATTATCTACTCTTTCTTTCTGCATCATATTGCACCAAAGTGAATCATGTCCTTTCAACTTCCTGATGGAAAAACAAACACGATTGGGATCTTGAACATTCTCATACTCGAAGTATCTTTCGAGCTCTCCTATCCAATCTATAAGAGTTTCATCCCTTAGAATTCCATCATAGCATGAAAATTCAGCCCTTGCGCTACCTCTATTACTCAAGAAGGATATCACACACACTGTTGGGTCTCCTTCCTCAACATTTTTTTCAACTTCAATCTCTTCCTCAGATTCTTAATCTAACTCAACTTCTCCATTTATTATATTCTCTAACTCTTCTATTCTTCTTATTAATTATTTGAGTTCTCTATTCCTCACACCTCCTTGTTCTTCTCCTTCTCTTCATGGTGGCATCCTTACGAGTTGTCTTTCCTCCCTCACTTGGACCAACATTCACATGCCTTACCTCCAGACATTGTTTTCTCACAACTCAGGAACTGAACCTACTCTGCTACCACTTGACGTAATCGCATATCCTTGAAACAAGTATAACACCTAAAAATTGTGCTCTGCCTTCAGAACGCACAACGAAACTCATGTTTGGAAATTTAACAAAAAATTCAATTGGTTTTGTTAAGACTGAAATAGAAGAAATTGATTACAATCACAAGAACACAAACAAGATATGAATCCCTTCCTTTATCATTTATTTCATAAATTCCTTTGATTAAAATGTGACCAATAAATACATCCTTCGTCACCAGAATAATACTGGTTCACTTCGCTCTTCCTCTGTGTATTACACAATATTTTCTTGATCCCGTTCTCTGTGGCAATCTGTACCACTTCAATCGACCCCCAATGAATCATGAATCAATTCTTTACGAGATGATCAACCCCTCAATGCCTTTTCCCCCTCTCTTTTATTCCCAAGGCATCCTTTGTCGATTTGTTTCTATCAGTTGAGAAGATGAGAAGTCATGGAAGTTCACTACCCAACCATTTCCCCAATTTGAAATTTTTTCCCTCTTCTTTCACCAACAATTGTCACTTGGCGTCCAATCTTCATGAGACTTGTGGAATGAATTTGGAATCAGAATGTTGAGTAGAAACATAAAACTTCTAGCATAATTCATATAGCGTGGAGTTTCAACATATAATCCTTTAATTTGGAGTTGCAACATAAATCCTGTAGCGTAGAGTTGCATCATAGAATCCTGTATCATGGAGTTGCAACATAAATCTTGTAGCGCCGAGTTGCAACATAGAATCCTGTAGCATGGAGTTGCAACACTATCATTTGTAACAAGGAGTCACAACACAAGCTACAAAGTAAATTTGTATCCATCCTTATTCGTCCTAAATCAACTTGTACATAATTAAAATGTTTTTGGGTGATGCAGATTGCCTAGAACCAAAGATGCTCCTGCATCAATAGGGGAACATTGCATTTGATGGAGATCCTTTTCCACACTTCACTGCCACTAGGAACAAAAGGTTCAGTATATTTGTTTCAAAGGAGTTCATGCTGATTAGAGAAGGATAAGATATGCTATGTATGGGAATAACACTTAACATTCTTATCTGACCTATAATTTTCCTTCTTTTTCTCCATGAAAAATCTTTCCATGCTTTTCAAAGTTTTGGGATATTTCCATATTTAGAGGGTTCATTGGTTATTTGTTGGTGAATGGAATGAATTTTCTTTCCCCACTATTATCACTCCAGGAAACTCTCCTAGGCTGTAAGTCGGAGATGCCTGGTAACTAACTCTTTTTGGAATTTTTTTTTTTTAATAATTGATGTGGTTTTTGGATCAAGATGAATATCTAGGGACTGGACTGTGTGTTCAAGATTGTCTAGAAATATAAAATCTCACAAGGCCTTCTAGTAATGCAGTCAGACAAGGTTTGATTAAATGGAGAAGAAAATAGCTATTGAACCAGATTATACTCATATAAAACAAGTACAATGGGTTTAATAACTAAGGAAATAACTTATGATTATCAACTTAATCAATCAATTAGTGAGATGACAGTCACATGCAGATTGAATGAGAATCAATAAAGAACCTTCACTCATAAGATATCAGAGAACAAAAAAGAAAAATCCGACAACACAACTGAAGGAAGCTTGCAATTTTTCATATAATAAGAATAGGTCTTTTTGTTATAGTAGCAGCATGTAGAACTCAATATCTAACCCTAGTTTCATATCAAAAATAGGAATTTATAGCCTCTTACAAACAATTTTATAGATCCTAAAAACATGGATCTGTATTTAATAAAGACAACTCAATTCTATCTAAACAACTGGAAAATAAAGTCTTTAACAACTAAACTTAAAAGTCGAACTGCCTTCAATCTCCAAAATCGCCATCTGCATCCTTCAGCTCCTGATCTCTGCAATGTGGTGAAGAATAGAAGGACACCTGTCTTTGACAGTTGGATCTCCCAACATTCATGGTCGATTTTTGAGGAAATGGTTTTGCATTTGTTACCAAAATTCACACGAACCTCTGATGCTGAACCCTTTGCATGCGATCTGATAGCCCACTGATACACTGGAACCACTTCAAAACCTGTTTGAAATGAACTGTCATGTCTTTGGCTTCAAAAATTACTTTCCCAGCTTTCAACAATGCAACCGTTTAATTTTTCGCGGGTTAGCTGTTGAAATCCGTCACTTTCCACAGCTAACAGGTCATAAAATGATAGCTTTGCGCTGGTGAAAGTCCCGATTGCGCTCAAAATGGGTTTTCACATCCAAAATTTGATTTCAACAAAACTTAGTGTGTCTCCGATTTCTCACCTTGCATATTAACGACGACTTGAGCGAGTACCTTCAGATCTGAATGTGGTTTTTTTCTTAGTTTTAGTTTCAACCTCCTTATCTGCCTTTTGAGGCGGTTGGCAAGCCACCACAAGATGTTGTAGTTTTTGGTGAGTTTTTTCTTCCTCTTCTTCTCTCTAACACTTTCCTTAGCCAATCTTTCAAATGCAACATTGGTCTTGGCGAAGTTGTCAGACAACTTCTTGTACCTTTCTTTAATCACCTGCTCCAAGACTTCTTGCTGAGCTATGACCTCTTTCAAATGCTTGATTTTCTGAGACTTCTTTGACTTGGAGATTTTCGATGTTTCCCCCTGTTCTGTCTGATTGAAGGTTTCATAGTTCTGTGCACACTCCACTGACTGCTCAGAACTCTTGGAGATAGGGCATTGATCTTGCTGCTCTGATTCTGAATCTGAATAGGGAAAGTTTAGTATATTGGTTCTCTTCCCTGTACTCTGCTCTGTAGGATGCTCAGTGTTTTTCTCTGTGTTCTGTTCTGTAGTCTGCTCAAAGTTTAACTTTCTCTTCAACCTGTGAGGCTTCATTTTAGATATTCTGTCTTCTGGAGGTCCTGACAGGGTCCTTCTTTTTCTTGAACTGCTTTGAGGAGATGATTGTTTCTTTGAACCCTTCCCCTGTTCATTTGCAACCTGGTTCTGGGTTTCAAAACCTTCCTAGAATAGAAAGTGCTCCCAGCTCCTTCCCTGTTGTTTCAATTCCTCCAGGATAATCAATTTTATGAGGCCAAAGTGACACAGAGTAGTTTTTATGTTCAAGGGTTGAGCTCTAATCTTCTTGCAGACCTTAGTCAAACTTTTATGTAGGAAATAAGGCAAATTAAGAGGGGTCTTGCCTGTGAAATGATCCAGAAGTTTGAAGTGGTACATCATAAGTTTATCGTACCTGCCCTCCGAGGTGATGTACAATTGGATAGCTCTGAACAACTCTTGCCATTATTCGTCTAGATAAGAAACTAGCATACCCTTTTTCCATGTCTTGTGCCGATACCCTTCCTTCAAATAAACTCTGAAATCCAATTTCTTGGGAGCAATGGTTTTAAACCAGTTCTAACTGGTTCTTGGTAGGTCTGTTGCTGCAGCAATTGTGTCTTCATCTACCACAATCTCCATGGACCTGACACGAGCTTTTTTCCCATCGAAAGTCTTTGCAAAGGATTCTACTGTAGACTGGTGGCAACCAACTTGCAACCTTTCAACGAATTCAATACACCCTGCATTCGAAAAATGCTTCTGGACTTCGGGATGTGTCTGTAAAAAGGACAGATTATCCAGCTCTCTCTTGAGTAGAGCCCCGCTGCGCTTC
>ML797747.1:52129-68945 GCA_009831015.1 Picea engelmannii
AATAAAATATGATTTTTTATTTACACCAAACCAACTATTAACATCAATACACAATGGAAACCTCTTCAATAATGATTCTTCTAACTAAGTCTCAATTGGGTCACTAAAATTAAATTGGAAGTCTTTTAATACATGTGAAGGGTTTATGGGAGGAATTCATATCTCATTAGGGTAGTGAATCATAAATTCATAATTTTATTTGGGTGTGAATTTTCTCTCTAAAGAAATGTGATCATGATCTGATTGATAAGAAATAAAATGAGATTTTTTTATAATTATCTCTTTACTATGAAATGTCTTATTTTGCAATGTAGATTTCAATTTGGAATTGGTGACATGAGAACCTGACATAACTATCACCATGGGGTGAAGTGCTTCAATTTCATCAATTTCTAGAGAATCAACAAAAATGATTTCTCTCTCTCTTTCAAGTGAGAACAAGGTAAAATGACTAGCATTATTACATGAATAGTGCAAATATGCATGTGATTTGTTGATATCATCCAAGCAATAATAATTTTCTGGTTGATAATCCTGAGCTAAATTAAATGCAAATTCATAATTTCTGTGATGTGTATAATTTATTTTTCATTTGAATGCACATATGTCTATAAAGGATTTTCAATATGAGAATCAAAATAATTACCATTATATAAATTATAATCATTAAATATATTGGGATACACATAGAAATAACTTTCAGAACATATGTAATGAAATACTTCTCTATTGAACAAATGATCATTATTATTTTTAAAATGAAGGTCTTCCACTTCCATTAAATTTCCCTCAACACAAGTAGCATCAAAAGAAGTTTCAAAATTAGTTGAACCAATTTCAGGATTAACATTTGTATCTTTAGATATTTCCTCATATTTCTGAAAATGTGTGTCAAAGTATCCTAACTTCTGTGATTGAATAATATTTAATATTTTACCATTGGTTTCAAAAGCATCAGAACTAGAGTCAAATTTAGTTACCAATGGAGTAATATCTTTTGTAACATGCATATCATGAGATAAATTAATTTCATGATCATTATTAATTTTCTATTTCTATGTGCATGGAAGAGAAAAAAGATCAAGAAATCCTTCCATTAGATCTTCTTCAGATGGTTTGTTGTAGGGATGATTTTAAGGATGAAAATTTATTTTTAAACGTAGAAACCTTGATGAATCTTACTAATCCTTCATATGCCAACTATTAAATGTTTGGCGATATTTTTATAAAAATATTCAAATTTCTAAAGATTTTATATAGTTTGTATCAATTTTTGGCGATTTTTAAGGTAAAATAAATTTATCCTATAGAATTTGGGAGAATCATTTTTAGAATAGCGAATCTTTTTTTGGGAAAAACCATGGAAAATTAGCCCATGAGAGAAATTTAGCCCCTAAAATCATCCCTGGTTTGTTGATGCAGGAAAAATTTTCCTCCTAAATCAACCTTGTTGAGAAGGCCTAAGGGGGTCTTGAAATTTGCTAAGGGAGTGGGTTCCCTAACTTCAAATTAATTGAATTATTGTATTTTCCCGAGGTTTGTAATTGTATTCTAGAAGGATAAGGTTGTTAGGAAGAAAGAGGGTTGTTATCCTAGTTATTATATAAATGGATTAATCGAGAAAATTAGTTGGATTAGTATCGTTCTAAGTAAGGAGGATTCAATCTAATTGATCCTCATCAATTGTAAGAGAAAGAGTCCTATTATTGTAATTAGTTGCAGGAATTTGGGAATTTGTTTTGTTGAGATGAAAGTGTATCTTCCATGTTTAAATTGTTAGCCTACGGGAAATAAAGAGAGAAAGAGTTGGATTGAGTGAAGGTGAGAGGATTGTGTCGCAAAGAGACCAAGTGTGGCCAACATTCCAAACAAAGGCCAATGAATTGTAATATCAAGCCAGAATAGCCAGAGAGGGGTTTCTATAGAAAACCTATGTATAGTGGATGTGTAAGTGATCAATAGAAACATCATTGTGTCACATGCTTCATTTCATTGACATTCTTTTGTCTTTATGTGATGATATATTGAGTTATAAATCCGAATTATTGATTGAGATAGGATTCTCTCTATGCTAGATTGTTTCTCCAACTCGTGGTTTGTATTTTTTAGGTATAAATGTGGTTAAACCCTTATATCAAAGGAGGAAAGATAGTGACTCTTGATCATCGATTATCAGACGAGATCGATGATCCAAATTTGATGATAGTTCGGGGTTTCAGTGTTGCAGAAAATTGAATCAAGGATCATACAATCCGACACAAAGGAGAAATCGTGGTTTCCAGGGCCGCAAAATATTTGAAAACTATAAGAAATCGTGACCTTTGATCATCCTAGATTGATGGTAGAGATTCCTAGTCTATTGGAGTATAGACTGTTGGAGGACATGGCTGAGGAATAATCAGATGAGTGATAGTCTGATCAACGGTGACAATTGATTAGAGAACAATATCAACAATGGAGGTTGATGGTATGATTACTATCAGAGTCATTGACATACAGAAGGCTCAGTGGAATAGAGACCCCAAACAACAGTGCAGATCTATTCAGAGCGATCTAGATCGACGAATTTAGGAGGAACACATGGCAGTGTTCTATTGGATCAAGTTGTCGAAGAGACCAAAAATTGTCAGAGCCGAATTACTTGGAGTTTCTAGATCAATGACCGAGATCTACTCAGAGGGATCTAGATCAACCATTTTAGAAGGAGGCGTGTGACAATTTCATATTGGCGCTAAAATATCAGAGTAGTTCCAGTTCATCGGAGTTTGAACTGTCGGAGCCGTATTCATCAGAGTGAAACTACTTCTGATACTCTGATAGGAGGAAGTTCGACACGTGGATTATAACCGTTGATCATGAGATATCAAAAGTGGAGGTCTGTCGGAGTGGGATCCATGTTCATCAAAGTTGAACCATCTGAGTATTGCAACTCGTCAAGGTATGAGATTCTCTGAGCTTGGATTGGTTGGAGTGGGACAGATCATTGGAACTTGATGAAAATACTCTAATGAGAGAGGTCCAATGGTCTATTGAGAGTAGATCTTGACAGTCCGATAATGAAGAGTCCGATGATTCATCAACACCCAGTCATGGTGCTTGGTCCTATGGAAGGATAACACTTGGGTAATGAATTTTCAATGCTATTTTTGATAGGTTATCGGTTACAACAAATCATTATGTGGAAGGAAAGGAGATTAACATGCACACAAAACAATTGATCGATGTTTTGAAAGAGGGGTTAGTGCCGAGACAAAGAGAGCTTAAGCTAAGCGCTTATGCCAAACATTGTCCAGGTCGAAGGATAATGGAGGGATCAGGAACCTGGTTCTGTTTGAGGAATGAACAACATGGAATAATATAGAGAGTAGCATGAGTGTTGGATCTGCTAATAAAGTTTTTTTAACTATGTAAGAAGGATTTGAGCCCGTGATAAAGAACAAGAGAGAAGCTCAAATGTTGAAGTTGCAAAAAAGTTGATTCTGACTCTGCATATGTGGGTTTTTGACTGGGAGGTTGCCACCAAGTGGTATTAGAGTGTAACAACGCTTTTTAGAAAAGGGAAATATGCAAATTTGGAAATTGCAGAAGGAAGTTGTTGAAGAATAATGACAATTAACAATAGATGCAGGTCATTTGGGATATGGAAGTAAGGTATGTGTTTTACCTTTATATTATGAAGAGTTGTTGTATGCATATTTATGTGTAAAGGGATAAGGATACAAGGTAAAGAGACAAATTTCAACATAGGAACTTTGAGACTACATAATTGAGGCCATTCCAACCAAAGAGCATAGTGGATATAAATGTTTGGAGGACAAGATCATGGAACAGGTCTTGCAGGTAATGAATTTTATGAATTGAGATAACTTTGGTTAGGAAGGAATTATGATTGCAGGTAGAAATAGGAGGAGAAAAGGAATTTGTAACAACACTTACATCTAGTAAGATGTGACAGAAATAGGAAGGAAAAATAATCCTTATAGGAGATAATATTGTGGAAGAAGGACCCTCACAACAAGGAGAAGTTGTGATAATTCCTTGGAGAAAAGAGGACCAATATAATTTTCAAGAGGAAGTGAGTGGAGTGTAGAAGCCTACATTTTTTGAAGCTAAGGAGAGGAGGATGCTCAAAAGGTTATAAGAGATATAACCAAAAGAATACCATAAGGTCAACCTCACGAGGGAAGCTTGATAATGTATTGGGTAGCAGGGTGAGGAGACTTTATACATAGGAAAGGCTTGATGTAGCTCACAATGGGAAAGGAGAATCTCACAAAAGGAAAGAGATGGAGATGAATATTGATAGTCATGTCAGGTATTTAGAGAGAAGCCACGACAAATGGAAAGAGAATGATGGAGAAATTATCAAAAAGAAAATGAGTCAAGAGGAAATTGACAAAGATCTTGCTGAGTTAAAGGAAAGGCTCAGTGTAGTGATTAAGCCGTTACAAGAAGAAAACCAGAGATATGGTTGGAAATTGAGGAGGAAGGTTAAATGGTATATTGAACATATATATGTAAGGAAGCTAAGACAAAGATTGAAGACAAAATTGGATGCTTGGAACAAAGAGGAAGAACTCAGAGAAGATGAGTACACAAAGTTCTTGGAAGGAGGACCAACAATTCACTTTTATGAACCAGAGAAGGGAATAATGCTTGGAGAGGAAGATGAGGTTCAAAGTGCAGACCTCATGGAAATCTTGGAAGGTTTATTCCAATATAAGGAAAGGATGCTAGAAACATCGAAAGAGACTCAAAAGTATCTTTTTTATAAAACTAATTAGTTGTGTGTGATTGTAGGTTGTAGATGTTATGCAGGTTATGAATATAGACAACCATCGAAAGCTTCCATAAAGGATGAGGGAAATGAATAATTTCCTCATAAGGGAATAGAGGAGAGATAGATCCATAAATATTCCATATCAGAGGGAGATACAACATTGTCTCTTAAAATCAATGAAAAGGGGTATTATGCATGTTCAAAGAATGTAGGTGTTGAAGACAACAAGGAGGATGACGATGTGAAAAGAGCAATGAGTTTGCTTGGAGATATTTCAACTGATGGTTAAGTACATGGAATGTTGAAATGGGTTATGCAAAACTACAATGATGCAAACATGGAACTTTCCAAAGAAGGATTGGAAATGAAGGATGATGATGTTGTTGAAGATCATTGGTGCATGATCATAGAAAAATCCTTACAAAAAGGTAGAAAGTGTTTATTGCGGATATGTCATTTTAATAAATTCCAAGTCCACAGTTTATTTGAGCAATCATGTAGACTGAACATGCAACTTAAATACATGCATTATTGGGTACATGAATTTTTATTTAGTGAGTAGTTTTCTCAAGGAGTTGATGAAAAACATAAGTGTAAATACAAAGGGATGGTGTAGCCATACAAAAGTTTTGTGAAAATTTGCAGTAGAACAATTGCAATAAGGATGTGTACCAACAAGAGACAAGACTTGAATTCGATTTGGATGATTTATGGAAGATTTTGATGAATATTTCCAAGTGGAAATACCAACAGAAGAAAAATATCAACATGCAAATACATTCTATTGAAGAAAGCAAGGAGCTTGCACAGTAAAAAATTAAAGTATGGGATCCTGAAATATTCCAGGAAACAACAATGCAGTAGCAAGGAAACAAGGCAAGTGAGCAACAACTTGAGATATGGGATCCATGAGGACTTCAACAATTGAAGACACATTATCGGGAGATCATGAAATTTTTTGACCCTGGGAGTCTAATGCATGAGCATTTTTCCTCCTAGATCAATCTTGTTGAGAAGGCCTAAGGGGGTCTTGAAATTTGCTAAGGGAGTGGGTTCCCTAACTTCAAATTAATTTAATTATTGTATTTTCCCTAGGTTTGTAATTGTATTCTATAAGGATAGGGTTGTTAGGAAGAAAGATGTTGTTCTCCTAGTTATTATGTAAATGGATTAATCGAGCAAATTAGTTGGATTAGATGGATTTTTGTAAGTAAGGAGGATTCAATCTAATTGATCCTCATCAATTGTAAGAGTGAGAGTGTTATTATTGTAATTAGTTGCAGGAATTTGGGAATTCTTTTTATTGAGATGGAAGTGTGTCTTCCATGTTTAAATTGTAAGCCTATGAGCAATAGAGATAGAGAGAGATAGATTGAGTGAAGGTGAGAGGATTGTGTGCCGAAGAGGCCAATTGTGGCCAATAGGTTGAACAAAGGCCAATGAATTTTAATATCAGGTCATAATATCTAGAGAGGGATTAATGTAGAAAACCTATGTACAATGGATGTGTAAACGATTACTAGAAATAACATTGTTTTACGTGCTTCATTTCAATGAAATTCATTTGTATTTATATGATGATATATTGAGTTATAAATTTGAATTATTGATCGAGATCATGATCCCTGTATGTTAGATTATTTCTCTAACTTGTGGGTTGTAGGTTGTTGATCTATCAAAGGAGGATAGATCACGACTCTTGATCATCGATCATCAGACGAGATCAATGATCCAAATTTGAGGATAGATCAAGGTTTAAGAGTTGAAAAAAATTAAATCAAGGAGTAGACGATATGACACAAAGGAAAAATCATGGTTTCTAGGTCCACATAATATTTGAAACCTAGAATAAATCATGACCTTTGATCATCCTAGATCGATGACAAAAATTCCTATTCTATCAGAGTATAAACCGTCAAAGGAAATTGCCGAGAAATAATCCGATGAGCGATAATCCGATCAATGGTGAAGATTGATCAGAGGACAAGATCAATGATGGAGGAGGATAGTACGATGGATATTAGAGTAATTGACAGTAAGAAGGCTCAATGGAAGAGAGACCCCCCAAAATGGTGCAGATCTGTTTGGAGCGATCCAAATTGACGAATCTAGGAGAAACATGTGGTAGTGTTCTTTTGGAGCAAGTTGTCAGAGTGTCCACAGCTTGTCAGAGCTGAATTAATCAAATTTTCTAGATCAATGAATGGGATATACTTAGAGGGATCTAGATCAATTGTTTTGGAAGGAGGCGCATGTAATATTTATATTGGCGTGAAAATATCGAAGTAGTTCTAGTTCATCAGAGTTTGAACTGTCAGAGCTGAATTCATTGGAATGGAACTACTTCCGACAAACTGACAAGAGGAATTATGAATCATGGATCATGATCGTTGATCATGAGAGATCAAAAGTGGAGATATGTCGGAGTGGGAGCCATGTTCATTGGAGTTGAACCGTCAGATTCTTGCAGCTCATCAGGGTCCGAGTGTCTCAAATTCTGGATTGATTGGAGTGGGACAGATCATTGGAACTCGAGAATCATACTCCGACGAGAGAGGTCCTATGGTCTATGTAGAGAAGTGTCTGAAGCTTCGATAACAAATATTTTGATGATTCCTCAACACCAGGTCATGGAACTTGTTCCTATGGAAGGATAATGCTTGGGTAATGAAGTTTCAGTGCTAGTTTCGATAGGCTCTCGGTTACAACAAATGTTGGTGTGGAAGGAAAATAACTTTATGCATAGATGAAATAAGTGATTTGTGTTTTGAAAGAGGGGTTAGCACCGAGCCAAAGAGAAATTATGTCAAACAATGTTTAGGGATAAGTATAATGGAGGGATAAGGAGCTTGGTTCTATTTGAGGAACAAACAACAAGGAACGATATAGAGAAGAAACTGAGTGCTGGATTTTATAATAGAATTGATTGAACTCTGTAAGAAGGATTTGGGCCCATGAAAAAGAACTAGAGATAAACTTGAATGTTGAAGATGCAACATAGTTGATTCTAACTCTTCATATGTGGGTTTTTGACTAGGAGGTCACCACCATTTATCATCTAGAGGAAATCTATAGAAAATTGAAATAAATCTAGATTTATTTCAACCCTTAGTGTTGGATTACTGAGAGGGGGGGGGTGAATCAGTAATAGAGAAATTTAATCCTTTTTAACCATATAATCCAAGTGTTATATCAATGTAGCATTATCATCCAATAATTGCAGATTAAATAAGCAATGAAAAATTAACAATCATACACATACACAATACACCAGTGTTTTACATGGGAACCCAAAGCGGGAGGAAACCACAAAATGATTTTTCTTATATATATTGAAGAATTACATTCATTGGAAGCACTAACTTCCTTTGTTTTCCAGTTGTAACTGGAAGGAGGCTCCAACCCCCTAGTTTCTCAAGCTACAACCTGAGGGAAGCTCCAACTCCCCAATTCTCTGGATACAACTAGAAGGAGTCTATGACCCCCTATGTTCTCCGGCTACAACCACCTGTCCTTGCCTCGTCCAACCACCTTGACGTATAAGTAGAATGATGGAACCACTATCACACTATCACTGTGAGATATACTGCTATAAACCTGTACCAATCAACCTGTAATCATCCTGTACCATAAACAAGTGCATCAACCATGCACCAACCTGTACAAAACCTATACCATGAACAAGTGCATCAACCATGCACCAAACCTGCAAAAAACCTATACCATGAACAAGTGCATCAAACATGCACCAAACCTGTACAAAACCTGTACCATGAACAAGTGCATCGACCATGCACCAAACCTGTACAAATATGTACCATGAACAAGTGCATCAACCATGCACCAAACCTGTACAAAACCTGTACCATGAACAAGTGCATCAACCATGCACCAAACCTGTACAAATAACCTATCACAACAACCTGTCCAAACAACCTATCACAACAACCTGTCTCATCAATCTTATCAACCAAATCAGATCTACTCACCAAGATCATTCACCAAGAAAACTCTCAAATATGTGCATCAACCAACCATAACACAACAACTCATAATCATCACCAAGATAAATATGTGCTTCTAATAGTATACCAATACAAGTATGCTACATCATCCATAAACCATGTGTCAACAATACTACTAACAAGTGCCTCCAACCATGTACCAAGTATATACCAATCATGTATCAACTAATCATCAACTATGACTCATCAAGATGTACCAACATCATCAACTATACACCTCATGTATGTGCCAACTCATCAACTACTTGTCTCAACCATGTACCCAACATGTACCTTAACCAAAATACCTCATCAATTTCATCATCCAAATATGATTTGTAACTCTGTAATAGATCTGATGTATATGATCACATACCTGCAAACCTTCCTTAACTTTCACAACAAGAGACTAGCATTTTCATCAACCTTTTCTTTAGTCTCACATGACTAGTTTGGGATTAGTCAACAAGTTAATAACCCTAACTTGAAATAATCATAAATATGTACTTGTAATGAATAAAGATATGAAAATAGTACACAATGTTCTTCAATTTTTTTAATTCAATTCCTCCAGGTGTCACTACTTGGAACCTCTTAGAAAATGAGTTATAGGAAAAATGGCATGCCTAGATGAATTCTAGCTTATTCTAGAGAGCGACCTTGTAGAGCGTTCCCCACACAGAATATTTGTTGAATGGATCTAAAAATGTTACATAGAATACTAAATATTGTATTCTAACCAACACATTTAGTCTTACTGAATTTGGATCTTTTATGAAGAAGTTCTGACGTTTTTACCCGAAACATCTGTTTTAGACTAGTTTCAGGACTAGCCATAAAACCTATTTTCCATGAATTGTAACTCCAAAAATAAAACGACCCACAAGATGAATTTTTTACCACAGATACTTGGATATGTTTCCTCAATCTCCTATCAGTTTCAAGGTTTTAATCATTCTAGAAATTTTGTTTTTGCGAAAATGGTGAGATGACCTGTAAATAACATACCTTAGAAAACATCATCAAAAGAATTTATCGTCCCTTGAATTCCGGCCTTCTTTTATTCACCTTCCCTCTGAAATTAGACTTAGATATCCTTTGTTTACCTCAGTCACCTATAGATATTCAATATGCTCAACTGTGATATAAAATGAGAAAGACTTGCCTCTTATTTATACTCTCCAAATATCTTCCTTGGAAGCATCGTCTAGGTCACTTAACCCTTTTCTAGTTCACTTAACCCATTTATAGGTCACTTAACCTATTTTCCTCATTTTTAGGGCTAACCACTTTCCATAATTAGAAAGTTCTCCATTACTTTATCATTTAAATATTCCTCCTTAACTTTGTCACCTCACTTTATCATTTAAATAATCTTCTTTTATTTTGTCACTTCAATTTATTATTTAAATAATCCTTCTTGACTTTGTCCCTTTATTTTATCATTTAAATAATAATTTCTTCTTTGCAAGCTCTTTGACTTCTTTGACCTTTTGGGGCTTCAAGCCAACATATGAGGGTCCTCCAACTTCGTAAGGCCATAACTCTCAAACCGTGAGGAGTTATGTGACGTTCCACATACCACCAGAAATTGCATGAAATGTACTACATCTAGAATATTCCTTCCTTCAAATATATCAAAACTCATACCATTATCCATCAAACGAAATTGGGTCCATTACCCAAACTTGGGTTCTCCAACTTCTCATGGCCATAACTCTCTAATCGTGAGGAGTTATGTGACGTTCCACATACCACCAGAAATGGAAAGACATGTAATATCCATATAGAATATTCTTAACTTGAAATATATTAAAACTCATACCATTATACATGAAACAACCTTGGGTCCATTACCCAAACCTTTGTGCTACTGAAATTCGCTACCAAACTTTATCCAAGGGTTGAGATCAATCACTAAGGGTTGACATCAATCTAAAATATCACTCTCCAATACTTAACATCAATGAAAACCAACAATCCATACCAACTATCCATCAACCTAAGCCAACTATTTGACAGAACAAACAACAAGGAACAATATATAGAACAAAATGAGTGTTGGATTTTCTAATAGAATTCATCGAACTCTGTAAGAAGGATTTGAGCCCATGAAAAATAACTAGAGAGAAACTTGAATGTTGAAGATGCAGCAAAGTTGATTCTGACTCTGCATATGTGGGTTTTTGACTGGGAGGTCGTCACCATTTATCATCTAGAGGAAATCTATAGAAAATTGAAGTAAATCTAGAAAATAAGTCTTCAACGGACTCACCTTCAAACTTGCAAAGATGTTCAATTTCCAAACACAACTCTTCATAATCATAATTATGATAAACATCTACAAATAATTCCAGAAACTGTTTTCAAGTATGTATAGTTTTGGAAAACAATACCTGGAACCAACTCTTGATTCTTCCTCTTAACGTGAGTAAATAGTCTACACACTTCAATATCATTAGATATATCAATAAAATTACATCTATGATTAAATTGGGAAATATGATCAAATGAAGAAAATTCACCCTCACCATCAAATTTCAACTTTGCCAAGCAAATGACTGCCTTTTTGGAAATTATTCTAGTAGGCCTGGGAGAAATAAAATCATATTCCAACATAGAGATAGAAATATGAGTCATTTTTAATTAAATGCAATCTAATATAGACTCTAAAGGGTTAGCTTGTCAAGCCCTCCTTCTGGTGCCAAAATTGTTGATGGATAGAAAAATTCCACCAATAACAACAAAGGAGGATTGCTCGATGGAAAGTCCCAATTAGATTCACTCTCATTTGGGGTAGTGATCTCCACTAATATGTGGGGGCCACTCTCATTTGGGGTAGTGATCTCCACTAATATGTGGGAGCCACTCTCATTTGGGGTAGTGATCTCCACTAATATGTGGGAGCCACTCTCATTTGGGGTAGTGATCTCCACCGATATGTGGGATCGGTTGCCACGAAAAGGGTTGGGTTTGATTTAATTATCGATCCAAATGAATAAAATAACAAAAATATAATCTATGATCTAATTTAATAGATTCTAAATACTTAATATTAAACCTAATCAATATATCCTAGATAGCTAGAAGCAAATGTGATGTATATTAGATACAAGATAACAAATTCATTATTAAAGAAACGAAGAAATTCATTCATTCAATAATATATTAAGCACAAAAACATATATCATTATTTTTAAGATAAATAATTATCTAAAAAATTCAATATCTTTTATTTGTATCTAACACCCACATCAATTGAAAAAATAAAATCATTTATGATAAAGAATTATACATGAAAGTATGATAGATTAATAGAAACACAACTCACATAAATGTAAATATACCATCCATTATTCAAACACAAAAATATGCTTCAAAAGATGTTTCCTTTCAACTTTGATTAACACTTAATAAAAATATACAAGTTTTTCATCAAAGTCTTCTAGCTCAACATAAATAAAATGTTACTTATGACAAGAGAAATCTGGCCCTGTTACAAGAAATTCCAACTCCTTATCTCTTCCACAGATCCCCCTTTTAAACTACTTGTCTCAAAACATTACATTATATATTTGTCGTCTTCTGTTACAACCAATATTATTCTCCAATTGATGTTGTGATATTCTTCTGTAAAACCGTTGGAAAAAATCATATTAAAACATAAACAATATTTTCCAAGCAATAAAATTCATACAAGTTTTATTCCCTTTCCAATTTAGGGGTTCTTGTTGCATAACTAGTTTGGGATTTGTTATCTACGTGAATTCACTTGTATGCTTCATTATTCGTTTGCAAGATGCTTCTCCTCTTCTTATTTGTTTGATCATTTAATTTATTCTCTCGCTCTTTGCGCTTATCTTGCCTTTCCAAATCATTATCACTACCGAAATACCTATACGTTAATAAAACCAAAAAAAGAAAATTAATAATAGATAAAACTAATAAACTTTATCATTAAAATAACAAAACATATAATCCAAATCGTGCACACATTTCTTTCAATTTTTTTCAGGAATTTCCACTATCAATTTGAAAAGAAAAAATCTTCTAACATATTCCTCACACTCCCATCTTTCCAACGAGCTATTTCTTTCTCAATTTGGCCTTCTGAAACTTCAGATATCGCCCCTAGAAGAGAGCACTCGACAACTATTGATTTCATCCTTGGATTAACTTTGGCCGTCGATTTACAAGTTTATTCGTTTATCCCACATGCATTGTGGGAATGCATTGTGAGGTGTTTATATTGTTTTCACTTCCCATGGTTATTTTTGTGTGAATCCATAGGAAGTATAGAACATAGGGCCTATGTTAATGTTTTTCCCAGACGCTCGTATGTGCACAACTAGGATCCAAAAATCTAGGGAAATTGAATAGTCATTAATATTAAAACATCTGGATCAAACAATAAAATAAAAGTCAACTATTCAAATATGGAATTCGTGGAAATCATAGATTCATGATCCATTAAATCCAAAAGATTAGAAATTTTGCAAGAATGAAACATCCGATCTGGATACATCCAAGATCTGGGACATATGGATATCCAGATACCCATAAAGACCAAATAAATGAAATTAAAAATAACAATAAATTAAATAAATAAAAACAAAATAAAACAAAAATAAAACAAATAAAACACAATAAAAATGTATTTGAATCCGGGGAGTCGATGCATCCAAGATCAAATATTGAATAACAAATGTTTGGATACCGGATGTCCATAATATAAATAAAATTAAATAAATTAAAATAAAACAAAAACACAATAATAAAATAAATAAAAACAAATAAAATAAAATCAAACCCAAAAAATCCTTAAAATCTATATATCTGGGATCTGGGACATCCATGAAACATTTGGATCCACATACCAAAAGACACTACCAACTCACCTACCAACTCATCCATTAAGTAAGACCACACATGACACACGTCATATGATACATGGCATCCATCCTGACTAAGCAATGTTTCTGTTATGACACGTGGATATGAGAGACACATCATCTGCCATGCCATCATAATATGACAATATTACACAAACTTCTAGGGGCCATAACTTTGTGTCCCAAACTCAGAATGAGAAAATATTTATATCTACAAAAAGATATTGATGAGGAGAAGATGATGGTGACCTAAAAATTGAGAAATGATGAAATCAAGTGAAGATTTTTTTTAAAACTTCTAACTCCTTAAGGTGAACTAGTGTGTGTGTGTGTGTTACAATGGAGTCTGAATAAGTGGATTAATGATTGGAACAAAAAATGCTTAGTGCATTAAAAGTGAATTGCACACCGATCTATGACCTATCACAAATAATAAATGTAATCAAATTCAAAACAAAAAGAAGATCAAAACTTACATATCCAATCCAACACCAAAACAAGCTAAACTAGAGAAAATTAAAAAAGCCAATAATAATTATCATATCAAAATAGTAAACTGTAAAACCATAAAACCTCAGATCAAGCTTAAAACCAAAGTAGAAATAAAAATAATGAGAGGTTTCAAAGTTTAATAAGGGGGGCCCCTTCCACTTGAAAAAATAAAGGGGGAGTTGTTGTGGCACAATTGCCAACACACTGGACGAAGCAATTACCTCTGTCTATTATTCCCCTCAAAAGACTTATTTACACTTAATGTTAAAGATAAGCCCAAATAACCATAAGAATTTTTTTGAAGTTATGGGTAACACCTTGTGACCTTGAATTAGAAAGATATTTCCATCAATCACTAAATATCAGGTAAGTAACAAACCATTTCTTTGAGAAACTTTATGGGGTTAATCAATGTTTAGCTTTCAAACCACATATAATTATCTTTAGGAATAACCTAGGACTTTCAGTATGGGTGAATAAAATAGTTTCCAATGTGTGTTCCTCATGTCTCTTTTACCCGACATTGCTTCAATGATGATGAGCGTCCATAGTCTCGACAAAGGTGCCTTATTATCATACAAGGAGGGAAAGTTTTAGGGGCTATATATCGCCCATGGGATAATTTTCCATGCGTTTTCCAAAAAAAAGATTCACCAATTTCTATTTTTTCTAAAAGTGATTCGCCAAAATTCTATAGAATAAAATTATTTTACCTTAAAAATAGCCCAAATTTTATAGAAACTATACAAAATCCTTAGAAATTTGAATATTTTTACAAAAATATTACCAAACATTTTATACTTTGCATATTAAAGACTAGTAAGATTCCCCAAGGTTTCTACATTCTAAGACAAATTTCCATATAATTATCCCTGCATACTAGAATAGACCTGCTTCCAGTGAGCGTCCATAGCCTCGTCGGGTTTACTTTTACTTCCCACACTTTTTATAGTGCTTTCAACTTCCTATTTACATTTTGATCACCATTTTGATTTGTATATTAATATTGTGTATGCAATGGGTGTATAGGAAGTGGAGTGATACAAGAGTTGTTTTGATTTTCTTAGCAAATTACTCACTCCTAAAGTTTTATCCTAAGGTTGCTCCCATTGTCAATCATCCTAGGTATCAATTATTTTAATGTAAGGTGGATGGAGCTCAAAAGAAAAGTTTTGTAAGAGACCTAATATTTTATGTGATAGTTATATATATGAATCCTTGGAAACATATATGTTCCATCGCATACAAAAAAATCAAGTCTATTGGTTAAGAACTCTGTTAATATTTTCAAGTGTGATGCTTTTGTCGTAAGATGTTGACAATCATTAAGGCATATGCATCCTTGTAACTCCTCTGAGACAACTAGTTGTTCCTCAAATGTTCTAAATATGCTTTTGGTGCTTTAGAGGAAGAACACTTGGGCCATAACGTTAGTCAACATGGCGTGAGAGTTAATCCCAAGAATATTGTATCTATCCAGGATCGGCCATGCCTGAAGAATCTAGAAAGCTTACAGGGTTTCTTAGGACTTACGAGCTACTACAAATTTTTTGTGAAGAAGTATGGGAGAATTGTTGCCCCTTAACAAAACTACTAAAAATAATGCCTGTTTGTGGACCAAGGATGTTGAGAAAGCCTTTTAATCTTTAAAGGATTCCATCTGTACTGCACCCATATTACAAGTGCCTGACTTCCTTAAAACGTTTTTCTATAATGTGATGCTTTGGGAAAATGTTTGGGAGGAATGTTAATGCAAGAAGGATGCCCCATAGCCTTCACCAATAAACAATTATGTTGTAATAATTTGAGAAAATCCACCTATGAGAAAGAGATGATGGCCACCCTTCATGACATTGATACTTGGTTCTTGTATCTCATTGGGTGTAATTTCTAGATCAAGACATATCATCATAGTTTGAAGTATTTTCTGGATCAACAATTGTAATCCCTAGAGCAACACAAGTTGGTGACTAATACGCTTGGGTATGATTACGAGATCATCTATAATAAAGGCACAAAGAATGTGGTGGTGAGTGATTTGTCTTAGAAATATGAGGATGAATGTTCTCTATTGGCATTACCCTTACCCATGCCCAATTGGCTCACATAATCTTGCCAAGAATGTAGGACCAATGACTATGTGACTCAACTCATCAACGCGATTCAAGATGACCCTAATAAACATAGGGGATAAACTTGGTAGAAAGATACCTTGAAGTATAAAGGGACATTTTTTTGGGTACATAATTCAAAGTTGAAACCCAAGGTGTTAGAGGAGTTGCATTCATCTCCTATTGTGGGTTATGGCTTTCACTGTTGGGTGTGTGTGGGTGCGTCAGATACAACAACTGCGTCTGACGATCCCTTCACCTAGGGCTCTGCCGTGTGCGCCGGGTGCTTTCCTAGGGGGGTCCCAGGGGGGGGCAGGTATGCCCCCCCCTGGTTACGCACAGCGTTCGACACCGGGCGGTTCGGGGCAACGCCCCAATTTTTTTTTTGGGCGGTTTTTGCTATTTTTAGCTGATTTGTAAATTAATCCTGGATTAAGGGATTAGGGTTTTGGTATCTATGGAATACCTAAAAACATTGTATATATTGTATGGCGAATGGTGAAATTCGATATAATGAAAATAAGAAAGGTTTTCCTG
>ML797747.1:80257-119144 GCA_009831015.1 Picea engelmannii
GCGGTGGAATGTTAGGGTCCTACCCTAACCTCCCTACTTTGGGTACTTAGTATTTAGTCAATTAATGTGTGAGGCCATGTTTTTTGAATAAGGCCCATTAGATAGTTAGTGGGAAGTTAATGTGAAAATGGTCCTTTTTAATAAATAAGGACCACTAGGTAGTTGGTACCCATTAATGATGAGACCATAAGTAGTTAGGTTTTTTTTTGTTTCTATTAAGAAACTATTTATGGAGACAAAAAGCTATGGAATGTTTCTTGAAGTGTTCTTATTGTAATTGGAACTAAACTTATATGAAATCCCCCCCTCAAAGAGGCCCATTAACATTGCTCACTCTTTTGGATATCTCAATACAAGGGTTATAATTTTGCAGGTTTAAACTTATTTTCACTTGTATTTTCTTTTCATATTTAATTTTGTTGAATCTTGTTAACCCTCTACTAATATTTTTTTTAATTAAATTACAATGTAAATGCTTTCATTGGCCTCTAGAAAAGATGGGATGTCTTATCCCACTTAAAATCGAAATACATTATCCTATCCTAACTTCAATAGAGCTTTGAATATAGTCAATTCATATATGAGCTCTTTAGGAATATTTGGTACTACGCAGATTGGCTTGAGGTTCTATTTTCCCCTCATTTGGTGTCCTACCACGAGTTAGATATTGATCCTTATTGGGGATGACTCTGAAGAAGTATCCATCTAGGTTGAAGTAGAAGAAAGGTTAAGGTATTATACTAGGGAGGAACATTCTTATGGGGATCCATATAGTTGGAGTAATTTTTTCTGATTCCTACTAAGACTCAAAGGATTCTTAGGCATGATTTATAAAGTTGCAGAGGGATGTACAACAAATTTAGTTAGGGGAAGATGATGAGCCCCTATTTTGGGACAATGTTTCGATACCTTATACCCTTTTCTTTTCCCTTTCTTTCCATGATTTCCTTGTTATCCATTATTTTGTTGCTTGGATTGAGATTAAAGTGCCCTTTCTTTCCATGATTTCCTTGTTATCCATTATTTTGTTGCTTGGATTGAGATTAAAGTGCCATAAGGTATTTTTTTTATCAGTTTTTCTAAGATTTTCAATAGATTTCTACTTATATAGGGTGAAATGATGTTGGTTTCATAAACATTGCTATAAGATTCCAAAAGTTTCTATGGAATCCTCTACAAGTTGCTATAGGTTTCCAAAAGTTTCCATGAAACACTCTACAAGATTCTAAATGTTGCTACGTAACCCTATACAGGCTGCTACGGGATTCTAAAAGTTTCCATGAAACCCTACACCAAGTTTTGGATCATAACAATCATGTAAAAACATTAATCGTCTAGTGGCAAGATACAAAGAGATGCTATAAAACCTTAATATTAGAAAGCATAATAAACATATTGGAAGATGCTATAGAATATTAGAAAGCATAATAAACATATTGGAAGATGCTACACAAGTGATTTTTATGTACGACCAAAAGGAGATGACAAATGGTGACCGATGAATTGCGTGGAGGGATCTTGTGATTGTTGTTCATTAGTATTGGTTGGCCATACATTAAGTATTATTCTTCCTAGCATTAAGATGGAGACACAATTGTAAAAAATTAACTTGAATGTCAAGTTGGTTTAATTTAGATTCTATCATTAGGATGTGAAGGAAATTTCTATTTTTATGTGTATATCTATTTTAACTTTTTAAATATAAATAATCCTTTGTAGAATTCATGGGGCTCCACGAATTTTATGTGGAAGAAGAATACTTCCATTCTAGATTTCCTAAACTACAAAGATGCATTAATATAGAGATAATTTCGAGTTTTCCTATTTCTATGATTTTTATGTTAGATTTGTTAATATGTGTCTGTTCAGTTAAGCTTTGTAAGTGGAATAGAGAGGATCAATAGGTTTATATTGGTTGAGAGAGGGCCCACATGAGCATCTAAAACCCTTGTTGATCCTCTCCTTTTGGACTATATTAGTAGATGCATGTAGTATATAGTATTTACTAGTTCTTCTTAATTTTAAAATTATAGTGTAATTAGATTACAACGTTAATTATTTGATATTTGATTTAGTTCATTTCGACAACTTAATTTCATTTAATTAATTCATGCAAGTGTGACTTTATTTTTCAAGTAGTGAGTTTATTTTTATTAGATCATTATTAGCAAAATCAGTATTTGTGATTTGATATCTACACAAATAGTGCATGACATTTCACAAGTAAATTGAACCTTGGGTTGAAATAACAAATGCATAAGCTATGTGATCAAACTCCGTGTTAATTATAAAGATGAAAATATAGTCTACCACTCTTTATATGTAAAATTTAGCAGAATAGATACACTCCACTCGTGACTACTTAGCTAAAGGATTCTAAATTGAATGAATTAAACCGATTACAATGATTCCAATACTATTGAATTGGAGAAGGGAATGCTTGTTATATGAGTATAAGAAGAGTCCAATAACAAAAAAAAAAAAAAAGAGTAATCGATTTATAAGGGAAATATCCTCATTCTATTTTAAGTTTAATATGATCTTCATTATCTAAATCTATTTTGAATATATCATAACTTTATAATCCATTACTAAAGGAATACCATTTAAGACTAATTATATCTTTTGATGTTTATTCTAAATGTAGAAAAGAGAGGCATCTATAAATTTGGATGTTTTCAGGTCATTATAGTTGACAAAGCTTGCGATATGATGTGTTGTTTAGATTTATTTATCTTTTGAGCACTAATGTTGGTCACATAAGATTTTCTACAAGATTCCAAAAGTTGCTATCAAACACTCTACAAAAGTTGTTACAAATCCCTCTATAAGATACTACATGATTCTAAAAGTTGTTAGGAACCCTACAATAGGTTGCAGAATGGAACAATTGTGTGCATAGAATTAATCATCTCATAGAAAGAGAAAACAACATGCTACAAAACCTTAACATGTTGCTACATAATTAATTACTAAAGGAATAACATTTATGACTAATTATTGTTTTCAATGTTTCTTCTATATGTAGCAAAGAGAGGTATCTATTGGATTTTTTTTTCAGGTCATTATAGTTGACGATGCTTAAATTCTTATGTAACATTAAATGATATTCTTAGGTTGGTCAATTATAGGATGCACCCACTCAAACTCGTTTACTGGAAAAATAACATCGTCTAAAGTTGGGCTAGATGGGAGCTTTTAATCATGTTTTGGTTATGTTGAGATGGGAAAATGTCCCTTGTCAATTTCACAAGTTTACCTAGTGAAAGGGCCTAATTAGACATTCCTCCATTGAAATGTTGAACCATTTGGTTAAGGCCCAGATTTTGTAATCTGGGTTTTATTAAATAAATGAAATGGAACTATTATGTAATGCAAACTGCAATATGAGATGCATATAATATAATCATGATCAAGATAAGAAACTAAGGCCAACAATAAGACTAATAACATGGAGAATATTCCACTGTTGTCATCATAAATGAACCCATGCAAACCCCCATCTTCCTCATGAATTTGAAGAGACTTGTTGGCTTGAAACACTTCCCTATCATAAAACCACAACATGAAATGAAAAAAGATCAATCATATAAGGTTAGGGAGAATACTCTACCAACTAGATCATATGAAAAATTATAGAGTCTAAGTAATCGAGAATAGTCCACAAGTCGTCGAGAGACCCCTTGTTCCAAATTAGATGTTAGCATGTGAAGATAAGTGAGAAATAACAAAGAAACAAGAGAATAATCCACATGATACTATGTTACAACCCATAATAACCAAGAGAACTAGGAGATGAGGGATCATGAGGGAATAGTACACAACCAAGCCTAGCTCTAAAAAATGGCCTCTTTAATAACATAAGAAGGTGTTGTTGGCAGCCAATTCACAATTTTATACTGTCCTTATAAGCTGCCTACACCAGAGTTTTGCAAACTTTGATTTTCATCGCAACCTTTGCATTAAAATGATACTATTGTTTTATATGCGTTTGCTTACTTGTCCTTGTCTTTGTTTTCACGACTACAAGCGTGAAAAACTTTGATTTCGAAGTCGTATTAAGATTGTCGCTGGACTGTTCTGGTCACTCTTGTCTCTATGTTCATTGCATTTTCAATTTATTTATCGTTATACAGTTGACAAGACTCCAAGATTTTTAGTCATTTGGCATTTTTATTTGCTAATATGACTTCGTTTCACAAAAATCTGATGATCTTCTTTTGATCGAATTTGAGAAACATTGGTGATTCAATTTAAATGCTCTTTGATCGATTCCCTTAACACCTTGGTTTCATGAAAACACATTTGTGTTGTGGCAAGCCCCTTGGTATAAATTGTTTCATGCAACACATAGTTTATATTATCAAACCCTTGGTGTGATTTCGATTTATGGCTTTGGTTTTGAAACTATAACTATTGCTTGCGCGAATGTTTTATCCACTTACCAAAGGTTTCGATTGGTTTATTAAAATGGCATAGTTTTTAACACATATGCATTGTGATTTGAATAGTTGTAAGCACCGATGGTTGTACTGAGAGTAATGATTGTTCTGCATGGGCCGAAATAGCTCCACCACCTTCGCACGTTCTGTCATAAATGTTTCCCCCTATCCCGGGTCACCCCTGGTATTTTCAGGTAAGGCTGTGAGTATTTTGCCCCTGCATGTGCTATGTTCGAACCCTAACCCCTACACCTTGCCCACCGTGTGCTCCTGTCTATGGCACCGGTGGTTCGCATAGAGCCGAATGGTAACCAAGCCCTGTTGCTATTCGATGATGCTCGAAAGGATTTGGAAGACAATGGTTGGCTGGTGTTTATACAACGGTTCGAGGGTTTCACTCTTTTTGTTGCTCAACAATTTGCTCTCACCTTCGACGGGTGTAGAGCTAAAGTGGGTGACATAGAACTTGAACTCAATGAAGAATTCATAAGCTCTGCTACAGGATTAGCAGCCACGGGCCAGCCATGGTTTAAAAACTCCAAAGTTGATGAGGTGTCGTGGCCATTACTATTCGTATCACAAAAGGTTACATCCTGTGATAAAGGTATGCCTATTTCCACCCTCAAACCTCGGTGGCATGACCTTTTGATAATGGTTAAACAATTTGTGACCTGTGAAGGTTGATATGGATTAGTTTTTCTCTATCACCTCCGGTTGTTAATGAATTTCATGGGCTATCCTTTGAATATGCCACATTACTTCTTGTGTAGTCTGTACAAGATGTCAAAGAGGTTTAAAAGAGAGAAAGCCGATAGCAACTTATTCCACCACGGCCTGATTAGACTCATCATCATTCACCATTTAAACTTTCATGGAGACAATTGGCAAGCCTTTCTATCTCAAAATGGCTTTGTTGATTCAGAGTCTATCCAAATTGATAAAGCTGTGGTTAATGAGACTATAATCGAGCCACCAGTTCCATTCCATATCCTCCTACCCCCGGCCAAGCCCTCGGTTTGTCCTGACATCGACCTACCCGACATCCTAACGGACAATATTGTGGCTGTCAAGAAGCCTGTGAGTAAGAAGGTCAAGGGTAATCCTACTGTCGACAACAAGGGTAAGAAAAACGCTCGATTGATATCGAGACTTGCCCGGAATAAACCTAAGCCAAGCGTTGAACAAAACCCCATAATGCTAAGCGAGGACTCTGACTCAGATATCGAGCATTTCCTAGCTGAAGAGTATCCCTACTCCCATGGCTTATGTTCCAAGCAACCCTACGACTATGTATCTAATTTTCCCCCGTGCCTAAAAAACAACCCCAATTACCCGGGAATCAGGCTACATAGTGAAACCCATGGTGGCTTAAACAAACCCTCGCCTGTGTTATCCAATCCCGAGAAATCGTCATGTATCCAGTGTAATGCTTGGTTAGAGCGCTACTATGACGACGTCCCCCTACTGCAATCAAGGATCAAAGCATTAGAAGAACATGTGACAGTGTTGGCCAAGGAGAACGATAAGCTACGAACTAACGACAAGAAGAAGAAAACCACTGGCTCGATTGTTTTCAGGAATGTCGAAGCTGCAACAGCCTTCGTCAATTCCAAATTGTCATGACCGAGTTGTTTTCTGATTGTCCAGGTATGAATTTCGATATGAATTTTTCTTTGTAAGTTTGTTCGAATTAATATAATTGGGTTTTGATTTCGGTTAGCTCTGTTCATTTTAATTCAAAATGATTCTGTTATAGTTTGATCCTGTACAGTAGATTCATTTTAAAATTTAAAATAGTTACGATTTGGTTATGTGATTTTGTCGTGCCCAATTTAGTATAAGCAATTGATTAGTTTTTGATTCGGTTTGTTTTGTTTGGTTTTGATTGGTTTCGTTTCTCCCTAACAAACTCAAAACGATCCCGTTGATTTCAAGTTACCAGTAATGACTTTGTTCTGTGTCGAATCATTATTCTCGTTTGAGTTTTGATTACTTTCGACTTGTGTATAAGTTCTATTTGCTAAAATCGTGGAAGCTGTGGTGATTCACAACGATAGTGTCGACCCCAAACTGTTTCGATTTTCTCTTGTTTTGATTTGATTTGTAAATAGATTGTTGTTAGCATGATCGTTGGTATTTGTTTAATATAGTTATATCAATTTGAAAAAACGATCTTGTTGATTTCGTGTGGATTCGACCGTGATTTTGTTAATGGATGAGGCAACATAAACGATTGCATATGATTTGTTAAACAGTATCAATTGGAATTGGTTTATGAAAACATTTCCATTACTGTCGAGTTATCCAATACGATTTTTCTTACCCAAAATTGTGATAACAAATTGAACAGAGTACATGTATCTTTGTTATCATTTGATTGATCATAATCTTGTTTTCTCTCGAATTAGCATAACAGTTTTTGATTTGGATAATTCGTTTGGTTTCTTATTAGAAATCAAACAATTGTTTAATAGTTCGAATATGATTCTTAAGGATTCGTATTGATTTTAAAACGATTCCTTGTTAAATTTAGACCAGCTACAGAATCGCAAGATTCTGTAGCTAGTCTTAGAAATTAGATTTTTTTATCAATTTTCTCAATAAGATATCCTCTAAACTTGTCTATTTTTGTCCTCTTTCAGGTACATTCGAATTTACAATGATCTATTGGGCATAATGTGGTAGTTTGGGAGATATCTTGGATTTGGTTTTGTCTTAGGTTGTTAGCTTGAGTCAGAAATTTGGGATATTTTCCGAGATTTGTGTAAACTGTTTTGATAATTCCCACAGGAATGTTTTACCCTGTGGGAGGTCTTTAAATACTTATTATTTTTTGTAATAATCATCATCCTCACTGTGGGAGAACCAGACTATGGATTTATAATACAGACTGAGATGAAAGTTGATGTCTTGTAACAACTTTCGCTTTCAATATATCAAACTTTTGTTTCAAGTTTTATTCGTATCAGTTTGCAATTGATTATAGACTACTTTAGCTATCGTAATCTATTGCAGGTTGATGTGACTTGATTAATGTGTTATCCATATCTGATCTCTTTCATTATTTTAAAAGTACAACAATTACTTTGTTTTAGTTAATGAATTACAGATTTCTCTTCTTCGTTAATTGAATCATTTTGTATAGATCTTTGCATGCATATTTATCTAACTGTGAAGATTTGTAAATCATAAGATTGTTGTAATTTTTATGTCTTGTTTGTCTTGTAATTGTATCTGAAGAGAACAACAACTTCCCGTTTACGAGAAGATCGTGGAGAATCTGGTGCGGGTTTCCTCCCACCAAACAGCTAAATCGACCATCATACACAGGACAAACCTGAAGTGTTACTTCAGGTCAGTGTGTTGTTTGTGATTTGATAGTGAATTTGTTAGTATAGTATAAGTAGTTTAGATAGATTTATGTTTAGTTTAGATTCATAGTTAGAGTTATTATTTTAGTTGCTTAGCTTAGTTATTTTTCATTTTATTTCTTTTTATAAAATTATAAAAATAAAAAAACAATGGTCTTGCCGTCTTAGGACAGATTACAAATGAATTTTGCAAGTTTTCATTCAAATTTGTAATTTGTAAATATTGTGTATTTGTAATTAAATTTGACTCTGTTAGTAATTGAACATTTGATTTTATAGAATTATAGTTGTGTAGTATTAGTTAGTAAATTGTATATATTAATAGTTTAGATTTGTTTATTAATTTGTTTTAATAGTTATTTTTAGTTAGATTAGTTGATTTAGAGTAGTTTTCTTTTGTTTTCTTAGGACTTAGATCGGCTAACGGAGCCGCTAAACCCATCAAGGTGGGTTATCCCAAACGTCTTGGGTTATTTAGACAACCTCGGACCGGATCCACTCTTCCAGTTGACGAACGATCAATTTCGCCCGTCAACAAATGGTGCTAGAGGGAGGGCCTGAAATTAATTAATGGCACGAGGCGGTCGTAAGACTCCTCCACCACCTCATCGCTCACCTATAGTGTCAAGAAGTCATTCAAACGATAAAATTCCCCCTCAAAAAACAACCACATCAAACGACGATCCACGGATCACAGTTGAGCTAGTAACCCCTAATCCTACAGGTGGTGACATACAAGAGATTGTTCGCCAATCTATCATAAGAACACATAGTGCCTTAGCCCGTTTAAGGAAACCAAACCGTCCGTTGGAACAACCTTTAGATTTCTTTGATATCAGAGAATAACTCGGAGGCACTAACCTTACTGTGAATCCTACAAATCCAATCCTCACTCCTTCTACAGGAGGATTTCGAATACCTCCCTCACCACCTCCATCATCCCCTTCTTCTTCGGGAGAAGATTCTTCGAACAAAGGCAGTTCCCCTTCTCAGCCTTCCACACCGACTACACCAATGGAAAACCAGAACAACCCTGCTAGACCTTGGCTCGACCAGGATGCGATAGCCGTACCTGGAGACCAACATCCCTTACCCAAACATCCAGAGAAGTGGCTCCCCAAGTTTGATCCTGACTCAAAACAGATCGCTGAAGATCACATTAAAAAATTTATGTTAGCCATAAGACTCCGCAATGTCGAGCATCAAGACGTAGTATGTAGGTTGTTCCCTTACACTTTCGAGGGCAATGCATCTACATGGTACTTTTCCCAACAACCCCACACCATCCCATCTTGGGAGAAATTCGAATCATGCTTTCTGGAAAAATTTGGAGACGGTAAGCCTCCTGAAGTCCTAGTCATGGAGCTTTCTAACTTAAGAATGAACCCAAAAGAAAAAGTTAAAGACTTTAATCAAAGATTCTTAACACTTAAAAACCGAATCCCTACGGATTCCATTCCTGCCGAGAATCTTATCATAACATACTATACTAAAGCCTTGCATCAAAGTATAGCCATTTGGGTTAAATGGTCTAAGAAAGCCACGTTGTTGGAAGCCTTCGAGGAGGCCATCCAGATTGAAAAAGACATACTTAGTCTTAAAGACGCTACTAACAACGAATAAAAAACTAGTTCATCTTCCAAAAAGAAGATTGAAATCCTCCCTAGACCTACTCAAAGTAAAACACAACCTGAAAGTTCTGATTTAGAAAACTTAACTAAATTCGTTCAAAAAATGTCGAATCAAGTTATAGATTTAAAAAAGACAACTGAAGAAGATTCCTCGAGCAAAGGGACTTACAAACCCCCGTTCAGGAATCCTTTTCCCACCAACTGACCTAATCCAACTACTGAAGGCCTTAATCTAGAAAGTTTGCAATATGCCCTTCAAACAATTCTAGAAGCCCAGGATAACTTGGTGCCTCCTGAGATTCCTAAGGAGGTTGTTGAACAAGAGATAGTTCAAGAAGAAGAGTCTTCTCCAAACATTTTTGGACACTTCTCGGATAACATCTTTCAAGCTAACTTCGAGACAATCCATCCATATAATACTAGGAGTAAGACAACAAACAAAACTTCTGCCGAAAATACTAGGACTTTGCCTCCAAAGCAATCTAAACTAGCTGAGACAAAACAGAGTCATGTAAACCCAAACTTAGATTATGATTTAGTTGAAGATCTTAAAAAGTTAAGGGCTAACATTTCTGTTTATGAGTTATTGAAGTTTCCATTTCTGCTACAAAAAATGTTACAAAATATCTCAGAGAATGGCAAAAATGGTAATTCAAGTAGTAACAAGGTTGTTCAGAACAAAGTTCCTCAGAAGACTTCTACTAAGAACAATCCTGATCCTCAAGACAAAGGAAGTCTTCATGTAAATAATGTTAATAATGTAAATGGTGTAGATAAAGTAGTTGTAGAAAGTGCGAGTAAAAAGCCACAAACTACCACCCTTAGTACTCGCAAAAATGTACCTCCATTTCTGTTAACTTTCGAAATCTTTAATAGAAATGTCCACAATTGTATGGTAGACTCAGGAGCGTCATCCAATGTGATGCCATGGTCTGTGTGTCAGAAGATTAACGCTAAAGTTGAACCACCCACTTTAAAAATCATACAACTTGATTGAACCAGTGTTAAAGTTATAGGTGAATTAAAAAATGTGCTTATAAGATTATCGTCTAACCCCAAGGTCCATCAAGTTATTGATATTATTGTTGTGGATATTCCAGAAGTGTATGGTTTGTTTTTAAGCAGGGACTGGTCGGAGCAACTACACGACTATTTCATGACAGATTGGTCTCACTTGTGGCTTCCAGAAAACGACAAGCCTAACAAGATCAAGGTAAATCGTGAACGCTACCTTAAGTTCACAGTCATGGATTTGAACGATCCCAACGAACCATTTACACCTTCTGCCGATTCACCCGAAATACAAGGGATGGATACCTTTTTCCACAATTTCATGGCTGAGGCTTCAGTTGTCACCAACCCAGAACAACAGTTCGATATTGTGGCATATGTGCAGCCAACAACTTCTACACAATGGTCTCATGTACCTGATAAAAATAAATTTTGGTCTCTTTATTTCAACGGGTCAAAGTCCAAAGAAGGAGCTGGTGCACGCTGCGTTATTATCGATCCGACAGGTAACAAAACATTGATTGCATGTAGGCTAGAATTTGAATGTACTAATAATACTGCAGAGTATGAGGCTTTACTACAGGGCCTCAGAAAAGCTTTAGATATGAACATTCAAAATTTGGTCATTTTCGGCGATTCCGAAATCGTGGTTAGATAGGTAAGAGATTTTATCCACTGTCTGTCTCTGCATCTTAAAAGCTACCAATCCGAGGTATGGAATTTAATGAATAAGTTTTTTGCTTTCAATATAAATTCTATTCCTAGATTACATAATTCTGAAGCAGATCTATTAGCTAACGTAGCTTCTAAACTCTTTCCTGCAGAAGGCTTGTCCCCAGATGCATTCTTCGTTGAGTTGCTGTTCAGACCATCAGTTCTCGACAACATCACGAACTAGAGAGTCTTCGACGACGATTAGAAGATTATAAGCTTTCTGCACATGGAAGAAACTTTTCAAGGCGCGGTGATCGACGAATGCACTCATGACGACAATTTGCGCAATTTCATGGTAATACCAGATCCGAGAACTCCTGAATCTTCATCGGACATGGTAAATTCGATCCCTAAATCTGTAGTTAGATTAGAGAAATTTTATGATCTTCAAGATAAATTCAAAAAATCGGTCAACTGTAAAACCAATAGTTCCTCATTGTTATATGAAAAAGTAAGCTTAGGAACTAATGAAAATCCACAGTGCATTAATTTAGGGTTGGGGTGTTCTCAACAAGAAAAAGATGCATTTATTAAATTGTTTAAAGAATTTAAAGATGTCTTTGCGTGGACGTATGATGACCTTAAAACTTTCGACCCTAACATCATACAACATGTCATTCCTATGAAACCCCAAGCCTCACCCTTTCAACAGAAATTGAGGAAAATGCACCCTAATCTCGAACCCACCGTCCAAAAAGAATTGAATAAGCTCCTAAATGCTAAGATAATTTTTCAAGTTAGGCACACTCAATGGGTTTCTAAACTTGTCCCTGTCCGGAAGAAAAGCGGGGAAATCCGACTTTGCATCGATTTCTGAAACCTTAATAGAGCGTCTGATAAAGACAACTATCTTGTCCCACCCATGGAATAGATCCTTCAATAGGTATATGGTTCTGAGAGGCTATCCTTATTGGATGGTTTCTCGGGGTACAACCAAGTCCCGATGTCTCCTCCAGACCAACTTAAAACCACCTTCCGCACTCCAAGGGGCACCTACGCTTATCGAAAAATGACCTTTGGATTGATTAGTGTCGGTGCTACTTTCCAGAGAGCGATGGACATCGCTTTCCGAGGCTTAATCAACCAGTCCTTCATATTTTACTTAGATGATGTTACTGTTTTTTTTAAAAACAAAACCGATCATCTAGCTCATTTATGAGCCGTTCTACAGCGATGTCGTAAATACGACATTTCCTTGAATCCTAAAAAATCCATCTTTGCAGTAGAACAGGGTAAACTCTTGGGATTTATTGTGTCAAGCAAAGGGATGATTATCGATCCCGAAAGGACTCAAGTCATCTCGAAACTTCCCCCTCCTACCTCCAAAATGTCTATGCAGTCTTTCTTATGCCAAATAAACTTCGCGAGGACATTTGTCCCCAGCTTCTCCGAAATGGTCAGACCTTTACAGAATTTAATTAAGAAATACGCCCAATATCACTGGGGACCCTTAGAAAATCAAGATTTTAATGCAATAAAGAAGGCCATAATAGACGCTCCGTCTCTCATGAGCCCTGACTTTTCCTAAGACTTTACGCTCTACACTTTTGATTCTGACCATTCCTACGTTGCCGTCCTAACTCAAAAGAACGTTGAAAACAATGAAGTACCCATTGCCTTTACGAGCTCTGCTTTCAAAGGCGCTGAACTTAATTACCCAGCGGTAGATCAGCAAGCGTACGCTGTTTTCAAAGTAGTCAATCATTTCCGGTCTTATCTTTTGAAATCAAGGACGAAAGTTATTGTCCCTTATCCAGCCGTCAGGAACCTGTTAGTGCAGAAAGAACTAGGAGAAAAGAGGGCTAACTGGGTCACCTCCTTGTAGGAGTACGACATAGAAATTACCCCAGCTCAAATAGTGAGAGGCCAAGGGTTATGCAAGCTAGTTACTGATTCGGCAGCAGGACACCAAGAAAAAAGTTATGCGTCAAACCTAGGACAACAAGATCAAAATGTAATCTGCTGCGCTCAAAACTCTGCCAGTCCTTGGTATGACGATATAAAATTCTGTCTTGAACATGGGTCAGCCCCCCGCCACTTGGATCCCACTAAAAAAAGAGCGTTAATATTAAAATTTTCCTACTTTCATTTGGTTAATAGTATTCTGTTTCGTCAAGGCTTTGATGGCGTACTGATTCGCTATCTTGAGAAAGACGAAGCAGAAAAAGTCTTACTAGAGTTGCATTCAGGAGAAGTCGATGGTCATTTTGGTGGTGACACCACTACCCATAAGGTTTTAAGAGCCGAATGTTACTGGCCCACACTTTTTAGAGACGTCCATGCCTTGTGTCGTAAGTGTACTATTTGTCAGAAAGCATTAGGGCGGTTACAGAAACCAGCCTTTCCTTTGCAGCCCATTTCAGTAGACTCTCCTTTTCAGAAGTGGGGCCTTGATATCATAGGTCCAATCAACCCGCCATCCCCGCAACAACATAAGTTTATCATAACAACCACAGATTACTTTACCCGGTGTTATGAAGCTACCGCATTAAGAACTGTGAACACCAGTCAGGTAATTGCCTTTCTAAATTCGAACATTATTACTCGTTTTGGTATCTCTGATTATTTAGTATTCGATAACGCTTCTTATTTTTCGTCTCTTGAGATGAGAGAGTTTGCTTTAGAAAAATGAATTAAATTGAAGTATTCTGCTAGCTATTACCCCCAGGGAAATGGGTTGGCAGAATCAACAAATAAGAATTTGATAAAAATCATCAAGAGAACGGTGGCTGAAAATCACAAAAACTGGTACAATGCACTGTTAAATGCGCTTTGGGATGATAGGGTAACACCAAAAACTATTGTAGGTAACTCCCCCTTTTTTCTCATTTATGGTAGAGAAGCAATTCTGCCACCACACATTCTTCTTCCCTCACTTCAGTTATCGTAGAAAATTCAAGAAGAAGACTGTCCCCCTTTGGAAAACCGAATTAACGCTTTGATGAAGCTAGAAGAGGTAAGAGCCCAAGCTAAACGTAATTTAGATCAACATCAACTGGTAGTTAAAAGCTGGTTCGATTCTAACTCTGCCTCTGATAGGAATTTCGAAGTAGGTGATCTCGTCCTAAAATGGGACAAACCGCATGAGGGAAAGGGAGAACACACGAAATTTCAAAACTTATGGCTTGGACCATTTTTTAATGCTGAGAAGTTGGGTCCCAGCTCTTTCCGATTGCAGAATCTAGAGGGGCAACCTGACACCTATTCGGTCAATGGCCAAGCCCTGAAAAGATATTTTGCCTGATAACAACTCCTTGTATATTATGTACATATTTTGATTTTGTTTTCTTTTCCTTTTGATGTTTTGGTTTTGATATCTCCTTTGTGCTTATCAATTTTTGTTTTTTAAATACACATACCTGCATGCTGAACTATTCAGACTAAGAAAACAGAAAATTCCTTCGCTGAAATGACTGCTGAAAAATTGTATAAACATCAATTATATACTTCTGAAATTTACATTTGTGTTGGAAAAAAGTTTATTGTTTGAAAGAAGTGAACTGATTTTGATCTCTGAGTAAAGCCTGTCATGATCATCTATTATATTTTTACGCTGTCCCTTTTCCTTAAGGGAATGACTCAGAAGATGTCTCCCTGCCTTAGAAATTTGGTTTTGTAAATAAACCATCTCTAGATCTTACTGAAGGATAGTTCTAAAAATATTCTGATGAGGTCTAAACAAATATGTTAAAATATCATAATTTTCAGCGTCACCCCGCTTGACTATATGTCTTTAAAAAAAAAAAAAATCAATAAAAGAGCCGTGGGAAGTGCTTGTAAACCCGCCGGGATGCTGAACAAGTCTGCTGGCAGCGGGTAAATGCATGCATGACGCCAAGACAACTTCGTCGGGGTACTGAACAGGCCCACTGGCAGCGAAGCAATGTCGGGTATATGAAAATTTGCAAAATAGAGACCTCTTAACTTTAACATGTCCTTTATTATGATCTGGAACTTCTTGGCAGGATACGGATATTAGAGTGGGTTAAATGGCAACCTTGTCGAGGCTATGGACGCCTGCTGGCAGCAGTGGATCTGTCAACAGTATTGGAGATTTTATCTTTAATATCGTGGCTCTCTTGTCTTAATACTGTTATCAGTTTTCATCCTTTAAACACTGCTGGAATATTTGGTTAACGATGATGCTTATACGATTTTCTGGTGGTTGTTTTTGAGTTAGAATTTTTCTCACTATTCTAATCTGAACTTGTTCTTGTGGTAGAGATAACTGCTTCTACTAGTGTGTCGCCATTGTTGGTAGCCAATTCGCAATTTTATACTGTCCTTATAAGCTGCCTACACCAGAGTTTTGCAAACTTTGATTTTTGTCGCAACCTTTGCATTAAAATGATACTATTGTTTTATATGCGTTTTCTCACTTGTCCTTGTCTTTGTTTTCACGACTACAAGCGTGAAAAAATTTGATTTCGAAGTCATATTAAGATTATCGCTGGACTTTTCTGGTCACTCTTGTCTCTATGTTCATTGCGTTTTCAATTTATTTATCGTTATACAGTTGACAAGACTCCAAGATTTTTAGTCATTTGGCATTTTTATTTGCTAATATGACTTCGTTTCACAAAAATCTGATGATCTTCTTTTGATCGAATTTGAGAAACATTGGTGATTCGATTTATATTCTCTTTGATCGATTCCCTTGACACCTTGGTTTCATGAAAACACATTTGTGTTGTGGCAATCCCCTTGGTATAAATTGTTTCATGCAACACATAGTTTATATTATCAAACCCTTGGTGTGATTTCGATTTATGGATTTGGTTTTGAAACTATAACTATTGCTTGCGCGAATGTTTTATCCACTTACCAAAGGTTTCGATTAGTTGATTAAAATGGCATAGTTTTTAACACATATGCATTGTGATTTGAATAGTTGTAAGCACCGACGGTTGTACTGAGAGTAATGACTGTTCTGCATGGGCCAAAATAGCTCCACCACCTTCGCACGTTCTATTATAAATGTTTCCCCCTATCCCGGGTCACCCCTGGTATTTTCGGGTAAGACTGTGAGTATTCTGTGGGTAAGGGTGACATACAGCTTGAACTCAATGAAGAATTCATAAGATCTGCTACAGGATTAGCAACCACGGGCCGACGATGGTTTAAAAAATCCAAAGTTGATGAGGTGTCATGGCCATTACTATTCGTATCACGAAAGGTTACATCCTGTGATAAAGGTATGCCTATTTCCACCCTCAAACCTCGGTGTCACGACCTTTTGATAATGGTTAAACAATTCGTGACCTGTGAAGGTCGGTATGAATTAGTTTTTCTCTATCACCTCCGGTTGTTAATGAATTTCATGGGCTATCCTTTGAATATGCCACATTACTTCTTGCGTAGTCTGTACAAGATGTCAAAGAGGTTTAAAAGAGAGAAATCCGATAGAAGCTTGTTCCACCACGGCCTGATTAGACTCATCATCGTTCACCATTTAAACCTTCACGACGACAATTGGCAAGACTTTCTATCTCGAAATGGATTTGCTGATTCAGAGTCTATCCAAATTGATAAAGCTGTGGTTAATGAGACTATGGTTGAGCCACCCATTCCATTCCATATCCTCCTACCCCCGGCCAAGCCCTCGGTTTGTCCTGACATCGACCTACCTGACATCCTAATGGACAATATTGTGGCTGTCAAGAAGCCTGTGAGTAAGAAGGTCAAGGGTAATCCTATTGTCGACAACAAGGGTAAGAAAAATGATCGATTGATATCGAGACTTGCCCGGAATAAACCTAAGCCAAGCATTGAAAATAACCCCATAATGCTAAGCGAGGACTCAGACTCAGATATCGAGCATTTCCTAGCTGAAGAGTATCCCTACTCCCATGGCTTATGTTCCAAGCAACCCTACGACTATGTATCTAATTTCCCCCCATGCCTAAAATACAACCCCAATTACCTGGGAATCAGGCTACATAGTGAAACCCCTGGTGGCTTAAACAAAACCTCGCTCGAGTTATCCAATCCCGAGCAATCATCATGTATCCAGTGTAACGCTTGGCTAGAGCGCTACTATGCCGACGTCCCCCTGTTGCAATCAAGGATCAAAGTATTAGAAGAACATGTGACAGTGCTGGCCAAGGAGAACGATAGGCTACGGACTAATGACAAGAAGCAGAAAACAACTGGCTCGATTGTTTTCAGGAATGTCGAAGCTGCCACAGCCTTCGTCAATTCCAAATTGTCATGACCGAGTTGTTTTCTGATTGTTTAGGTATGAATTTCGATATGAATTTTGCTTTGTAAGTTTGTTCGAATTAATATAATTGGGTTTTGATTTCGGTTATCTCTGTTCATTTTAATTCGAAATGATTATGTTATAGTTTGATCTTGTACAGTAGATTCATTTTAAAATTAAAAATAGTTACGATTTGGTTATGTGATTTTGTCTTGCCCAGTTTAGTATAAGCAATTGATTAGTTTTTGATTCGGTTTGTTTTGTTTGGTTTCGATTGGTTTCGTTTCTCCCTAACAAACTCAAAATGATCCCGTTGATTTCGAGTTACCAGTAATGACTCTGTTCTGTGTCGAATCATTATTCTCGTTTGAGTTTTGATTACTTTCGACCTGTGTATAAGTTCTATTTGCTAAAATCGTGGAAGCTGTGGTGATTCACAATGATAGTGTCGACCCCAAACTGTTTCAATTCTCTCCTATTTTGATTTGATTTGCAAATAGATTGTTGTTAGCATGATCATTGGTATTTGTTTAATATAGTTATATCAATTTGAAAAAACGATTCTGTTGATTTCGTGTGGATTCGACCGTGATTCTGTTAATGGATGAGGCAACATAAACGATTGCATATGATTTGTTAAACTGTATCGATTGGAATTGGTTTATGAAAATGTTTCCATTGCTGTCGAGTTATCCAATACGATTTTGCTTACCCGAAATTGTGATAACAAATTGAACATAGTACATGTATCTCTGTTATCATTTGATTGATCATAATCTTGTTTGCTCTCGAATTAGCATAACTGTTTTTGATTTGGATAATTCGTTTGGTTTCTTATTAGCAATCAAACAGTTATTTAATAGTTTGAATATGATTCTTAAGGATTCGTATTGATTTTAAAACGATTCCGTGTTAAATTTAGACCAACTACAGAATCGCAAGATTCTGTAGCTAGTCTTAGAAATTAGATTTTTTATCATTTTTCTCAATAAGATATCCTCTAAACTTATCTATTTTTGTCCTCTTTCAGGTACATTCAAATTTACAATGATCTATTGGGCATAATGTGGCAGTTTGGGAGATATATTGGATTTGGTTTTGTCTTAGGTTGTTAGCTTGAGTCAGAAATTTGGGATATTTTCCCAGATTTGTGTAAACTATTTTGATAATTCCCACAGAAATGTTTTACCCCGTGGGAGGTATTTAAATACTTATTATTTTTTGTAATAATCATCATCCCCACTGTGGGAGAACCAGACTATGGATTTATAATACAGACTGAGATGAAAGTTGATGTCTTGTAACAACTTTCGCTTTCAATATATCAAACTTTTGTTTCAAGTTTTATTCGTATTAGTTTGCAGTTGATTATAGACTACTTTAGCTATCGTAATCTATTGCAGGTTGATGTGACTTGATTAATGTGTTATCCATATATGATCTCTTTCATTATTTTAAAAGTATAACAATTACTTTGTTTCAGTTAATGAATTACATATTTCTCTTCTTCGTTAATTGAATCATTTTGTATAGATCTTTGCATGCAGATTTATCTAACTGTGAAGATTTGTAAATCATAAGATTATTGTAATTTTTATGTCTTGTTTGTCCTGTAATTGTATCTGAAGAGCACAACAAATTCCCGTTTACGAGAATATCGTGGAGAATCTGGTGCGGGTTTCCTCCCACCAAACAACTAAATCGACCATCATACACAGGACAAACCTGAAGCATTACTTCAGGTCAATGTGTTGTTTGTGATTTGATAATTAATTTGTTAGTATAGTATAAGTAGTTTAGATAGATTTATGTTTAGTTTAGATTCATAGTTAAAGTTATTATTTTAGTTGCTTAGCTTAGTTAGTTTTCATTTTATTTCTTTTTATAAAATTATAAAAATCAAAAAACAATGGTCTCGCCGTCTTAGGACAGATTACAAATGAATTTTGTAGGTTTTCATTCAAATATGTAATTTGTAAATATTGTATATTTGTAATTAAATTTGACTCTGTTAGTAATTGAACATTTGATTTTATAGAATTATAGTTGTGTAGTATTAGTTAGTAAACTGTATATATTAATAGTTTAGATTTGTTTATTAATTTGTTTTAATAGTTATTTTTAGTTAGATTAGTTGATTTAGAGTAGTTTTCTTTTGTTTTCTTAGGACTTAGATCGGCTAACGGAGCCGCTAAACCTGTCAGGGTGGGTTATCCCAAACGGCTTGGGTTATTTAGACAACCTCGGACTGGATCCACTCTTCCAGTTGACGGACGGTCAATTTCGCCCGTCAACAGGTGTTTAGGCCTTAACACAACCCAAGTTAACCAACTTGGGGACATCCTTTTAATTTTTTTAAAATCAAGGTGTTGTTTCTTCAAACTTCATTATTTTAAAACGTGATTGACAATCGAGTGATATTAACTAGGATTATCATTTACTAGATACATGTTTGATTTTAGTACTTTAATTAGTAATCATGAAATCTCGTTTCAGTTGCATTATCAGATTTTTATTTGCCTCACAATTTTGTTGTCTCACATTTGTTGCATTGCATGCATCTTAGTTTTTTATGTTGCGTCTTTTGGATTTAACTAGATCTAACTTTTGTGAGAGTGTATGTAGCGTTATCTAGGCCAACTGAAGCTAGTTTTCATCTCTGAACGAGTCAATTTTTTTTTTCATGAAGAATGAATAACTTTGCCAGGTGTTTGGCATTAGGTTAGGTTCTCCAGATGTTAGTCAACCACTTTTACAGATTAAAATTTCTCAGATGTTGATGAATCATGCCAACATAGATTAACATCTTGGAAGTCTATATAGTAGACATGTAGGACAAGTAGACATAATACAATTTGGGCAAAACAACATTTTAAATGGGGCTCAAACTATCATTAAAAAAATATTTTGTGTATTTTTTTCTCCCAACCAGATATGGAATTTTGACCTACAAAATGGGTTACTTGTAGATAGGTTTCATGCATTGAAAACTAAACACAATTTTAGAATATGATTCTCACATGACATCTGCAAATATGAAAATGGACATTTGGACCTTCTCACCAAGGAGGTAGGCTATAATTCCTTGAGTATTAGCACTATGAAATTTGCACCTAAGTCCAACATCCTATTTGTCTTCCACTCATTGCAAAAAATGGTTCATCCATTGGAGTTTGGGTGAGAAAATTATGATATTTTAAAGTTAAGTAGATCCAAAGCTTGTGCATAATGTTAGGATCGTGAGCGATATTTATAACACAAAATAGGTGCAAGAAAAATATCAAGCACACAAGACACCATGATTTATCCTCGAAACCCTAAACTGGAAAAACCAACACCTAATAGATCTATTAGCCTTGGCCAAACTCACAAAGAGAAGACAAAACTCCAATCAAGGAATATTACAATGGAGATATGAAGCCTTTGAATAGACTTCATTACATGCAATCCACAAACACAATACCACATGATATCAAAACCATGAACCTAAAAACTATCATAGTTGACCTAAAATGGATTTAACTCATTGGACTCAAGTTTAACCCAACACATAAACCCTATGCCATTAAGTTCCACATAATCCCTATTTCATTAATTCCCTCTTAAGGAAAATCGAAACATATGCTCTTTACATTCTATATTGAACTCGACAATATCTTTTGGTCGAGAAAGAGGGTGACATAACCTTTACATGAACGATCTTGATGATGTCCAAAAAAAAATGATTGAAATAATGATCGCAAAGCCAAAAATATTGGCATGACATGTCCGTGAAATGTTATCAATGTTATTAGAAGAAAATCCACTTGCAAAACATTTGGAAGAGTTAGTCACCAGTTGGTCAGAAAATAAATTTCAATGGCTACAAAGGAGCATGGAGCAGAGCCTGTGGGAGTTTTTTTAGTTGAAAATTTTGCCAATGCGATATTTAAACAATCATGTGATGTAATGAACATTATCTTTGTATGGATTATTGAAGATTGTGCATGCAGAGCCCTTTCAAATCTGGTAGAACATTACCACTTTATTTATGTTTTGCATGCAGACAAGGATATGGAAAATTTTTGACAAAGCCCCCAAATGGGGAATATTCAGATTTATTTAATTGGATTTTGATTGATAACTTACCAATGTCGATCCATATTAATTGCAGATCTATCATGTGTGGAGAGGCATCAAATTCCTCAAGATACAATTTTTTTTGGAGTACAAAACTTGAAGAAATGTTTGCATCTCGAAGGACTTGATACCTCTAGGCCCATGATAGATCCATAATTAAGATGGATCTATGCTATGTATATAACACACACACACACACACACACACACACACACACACACACACACACACATGTATGTGTCAACTCCATGTAGAGAATTGAAAGAAGTGCACATGTCCCTCATACTCAACCCACCATTCATTTACTTTCAATTGTTATATATATATATATAAAGTTGATATTGAAATATTTACTTTTTACTAATATTTTTTAAAAAATAACATGTGTTAATTCCATATTAAGCATTGAAGGAACTGCATGTCTCCCTTAGATGGAGAAGTATAAAGCACCTATGTGGGAATACATTTTTTTTACTTTCAATTACTCTCTCTATATAAAGTTGATATAAAATTATTTTACTTAAATTTGATGTTATAATATATTTTTAAATGCCACGTGTGTGTGTGTGTGTGTGTGTGTGTGTCTATAAGTGGACATGGAAATATTTTATTTATGTCCCAGATTGATTTTTTTTTTTATTAATATTTTTTTTAATGCTACATGTCAACTCCACAATATTAAACATTGAAGGATTTAGACATATCCTCATTCTCTAAAGTAGAAAAAACCTATTAACTAAATCTGAATTTTTTACTTTCAATTACTCTTTCTCTTTTTCTCTATATAGAGTTGATATAGAATTATTGAAATATTTTTTTGTTATTAATATTTTTTTTAAATGCTACTTGTCTCTTCCATGTTGAGCACGAAATAAATTACACATGTCCTTCATATTGGGCTGTAGAAAGTTTAGAGTTACAAATCGTGTTAGCAAACATGCATGGTTACTACCTGACGATGTTGATCCAAATAATCCAAAACTAGATGAAGTAGACGTATCTAGTGGGATTCATGCACCTAATGGTATTTGGAAGGATTATGCCTGTATCGCTTCATTTATGATTATGGTGAGGAAAAAGGAATGAATGGATTTTGATCCATGAGGTAGAAAGAATGAAAGGATTTTGATCCATGCCTTTTTGGACACTATAACTATTTTTCGAAGTGCCAATTTCAATTTCAATAGGATATTTTACTACATGCAACGATAACATTTTCATTTGTGAGCCAACCATAGGATTTTCAAAGTTTGTATGCTTAATAGGTCGAGTGTTATCCATGTTGTACAGTGTTGTGGTTTGACAAAAACTAGTGTGGGAATTTGTTTTCCCTTCCAAATGTCATGTTAATAATTGGAACTATTTGTTAGTTGTAACTTCAACAACGTGTGACTATACACTGCCAGTTGTTCTGGTCAGCTGTACTGGTCATTAGGATTTGTTTCTTACTTCTTGATTTGGTAGTTTTGTTTCCTCTTTATATTTCCAGCCGAATACAATCGCGCTCTGCACATTCTTGTTCCCGATTATGTCTACTCTGTTTATTATTTCTTGCATAGTTTCTTGTTTTGTCATGGTATCCGAGCGTGGGAGGTAAGACTCTTCACAAAGCATCAAGAGAAGTCCACTCAAAAGAGTGTTGGAGACATCACAACATGTGGAGGCAACCCTGCATAAGGATATTCAAAAGACAAAGAATTTAAGACTTTGTGAAATCCCTTCTTCAGGAGGATAATGCATAAGTAGTAGAGGATAAGCTACAACAACTGTTAGATCGGCCACGAGAACAAATCTGGGCCATCAGATCAATCCCAGATAGGATGAGGAGCGCGCAGAGGAGCCAGACATATCTTAGCTGTTAGATCTGGGTACGAGTGACAATATTCGTTAGATCAAGGAAATGGGTAAATCGACAATCAATTAAGTCACGACCGTCATATCTTAGTAAAGGCAGATCGACGACGGAGAGCCATTGCAGAGATCTGGAGGACAATTAAAGTGTGTGAAGGTTTAGACTCCGCAATCCAACAAGATCGTTGATCTTGATAGATCAATAGATCAACAATGGAAATCGGCCTTGCAACAAACAAGCATCTTTGCATTGCGGAGATTGGGAGGAAAATTAAAGCGCATAAAAATTTAATTACGCAATCATTTGTGGTCGTCAATATTCATGGTCCATTTAAACATGATCGTTGATCTTACAAGGTGAGATTAGCGCCCAAAGGATTAAGAAGAGGTCATAGATATTGGTCACATGTAGAAAAGACATAGGTCCTTCAGTCTTCGTGTATTCGACGAAGTTCATGCAAGGGTTGCAAAGAAGTCAAAATCTCCCAAAGTTTCGAAGCCCATAATGAATCGTGTCTATCGATAGGCAGAGGAAACACGTGTCAGAAGATCCCCATGTTCAAATATCTCGTACTTCAGAGGAATTAGAGAACATGTGCTAAGGGTTTCTAGTTGCCCGAAGCTCTGAAGAGGAGAGCGCATCGAGGCTGTTGGTGTAAAGGTCACGTGGAAACAAATTGGAAGAGGTTCAGAGGTTCGAAGCACCAACACTCCGAAAGAACTAAGGTGTGCTAAGTCGAGAACTCTCGAAGCTATGAAGAGCCAGAGTAAATCCAGGAAGTTGATCATGCTAGACACATGGAAACAATCCAGAAGTTCAATAGTCTGATACTCCAAGAGAACCATGAATACGTGACGTGAAGAGCCCCAAAGGTCGAAGCCTAGAGTGGATCTTGACCACTCGCTCTAGAATACATGTGGACCGCTGGGAGATAGCCTTTGTCACTCCAGAGAATTCTTCACTCTGGAGATTCAACAATCTGGAGACTTGCGCATGTTAGCAGACAGGGACTCCTAAAGGCCGAAGTTCCATAAAGGATCTTGGTTGTTGGTTTGTCGAGGTCTGAGGGTTGTTGGATCTGTACCTTTTTGGATGGTTCACCACTTCGACACTTCGTGTGTATTGTGAATTAGAGTAGTGGAACGCTTTGAAACCTGGAGTCTCAGAGTAATTATGGGTCATTGATCTCAGATCAACGAGGACCGTTGATATTTTCTTTTATTCAGGACTTCACCCGTTCAAATATTTGGAGGATCTGAGGTTTTAACGTATTGAAATGCCTGGAGCCCGAAGCCCCGAATTTCCTGGTTTTCATCCCTTGGGAATATGATGTTTTAATGTTAATTTTTTTTTTTGTTAAAAAGGAAATAAGAATTGGCTCTTGAGTAAAATCAGATGGCTCATTTTTTCCATTAAAGGGTTATCGTTGATGAAGAACCTATCTTGAAGTTCTGATCAGATTTGTGACTTTGTAATATCTTGTGCTCAGATAGTCATATCCAACAAGATCAGATAGTTAGAGCCCGGATTTGATTTATAAAAGGTAAAGAAGTGGTATGGCCTGCGTTTTTCGGCCCGAAGTCACGTAGAAAACTTCGCTGACCTGGTTTTACACATGAGAAACAAGAAGAAGACCTCTCTGTTTGCATCAAGCAGTATCACTGGTAATTTTTTTTATCCCTGTTTTTCTATTCTAATTTTTTTTTTCCAAAATGACCACCTCTAACAATTTAGGGCCAACACAAGGGCCGATTCTTCTTGGGAAGAACTATGAATTTTGGTCTCTTAGAATGAGATCCTTCTTACAAGAACATGAGTGATGGGATCCAGTGTATCGTGGCTATGTATCCAGTAGATCTAGATGCCATGGACAATCAACAGAGAAATGCTTAGGAAGAACAGAGGAGAAGAGAGAATAAGGCCAAGTTCTAGATTCTGAAATCAGTAGATGACTCCATTTTATCAAAAATCACAAGTGTTGTTACCTCAAAACAGTCCTGGGACATCCTAAGTACAACCTACTAGGGAAATTCCAAGGTCAAAATAGTCAAGCTACTGACCTTGAGGACACATTTTGAGACCTTAAAAATGACAGAGTTTGAAAATGTTGATCAATTTATGACCAGAGTCATGGGAATTGTAAACCAGATCAGGTTGACTGGTGAAGCCATCCATGATCAAAGGATTGTTGAGAAAGTCCTCCGAATTATTCCAAATAAAATTGAGATGGTTTTTACAACCATCCTTGAATCCAAGGATCTGTCAAAATTTTCAACAGATGAACTCATGGGTTCTCTGTTGTCACATGAGACCATACTGCATCTAGAAGATGAGTCAATATCCAATGCCTTCAAGACTCAATTTTCCTTCAACATAGGGAGAGGAAGAGGTAGAGGAAGAGGGAGAAGTCCAAGAACCCATCCCTCAGGTGAAGGTCACACACATCAAAATCAACATCATAATTTCCAGCCTCAAAGAGGCAGAGAGATGAGATCCAATGACAAAGCGAGCATACAATGCTATTATTGCAAAACGTATGGGCACTATGAATCTGAATGCAAGAAGAAGCAAGCAAATCAACACTCAAGAATAGCACATGTCTCAAATCATGAAGGAGACACCTCACATGGGATGTTTCTCTCATGTCACAAAACTGAAGAACACCACAAGGACCTCTGGTTGTTGGAAAATGGATGCAACAAACACATGGCAGGTAACAAAGATTTACTTTCTTGCATTGATTCTTCTATTTCATCTGATATTACACTTGGTGATGACTCTTTCGTCAAAGTTCAAGGAAAAGGATTTGTACCTATTCTCACTAAACACGATGTAAAGAAAGACATACATGATGCCTATCACGTTCCAGATATGAAACACAATCTGTTAAGTGTAGGACAACTAGTTGAACATGGCTATAAGGTATTTTTTGAAGGAGCATCATGTAGGATATATGAAAAACCTCCCAACAAAAAAATGATTTATTAAATCCACATGACTAGGAATAGAATGTTTCCCCTGACTCTTAGAACCGAAAACTTGATCCAATCTTATGCACAAAGTGCATCAACCCCCAATGAAACTATGATTTGGCATGCAAGATTTGGACATCTGCCCTTTCAGAGTCTAAGCCTCCTGTAGAAGCACTCCATGGTCAAAGGTCTACCTATCTTCAAATAGAAAAATCCCCCATGTGAGTCTTGCATTCTCGGAAAACATAAGAGAACTAGCTTTCCACAATCCTCCACTCAAGCCAAACAACACTTAGAGCTAGTTCACACTGACCTATGTGGACCAATGCAAACAAAGTCAATAGGTGGTAGCAACATTTATTGATGATTTTAGCAGGAAAATATGGATCTATTTCCTTAGACACAATTCTGAAACTTTTGCAAAGTTCAAGGAGTTCAAGGTTGAAGCTAAAAAACATAGTGGGAAATATGTGAAGATTCTCAGGTCATATGGAGGAGGAGAATATTGTTCAAAATAATTTGAAAATTTATGCAAATCACAAGGCATAATCATGCAAACCACATCTAGGTATACTCCACATCAAAATTGAGTGGCTGAGAGGAAATACCAGACTATAATGAACATGGCAAGGAGCCTTCTCAGAGATAAATGATTGTCAAATTTATTTTGTGCTGAAGCTGTAGCATGTTCATTTTATCTCCTGAATAAATCCCCAACCACTAGTGTCAAGATGAAGGTCCCTCAAGAAGCATGGATTGGGACAAAACTAAATGTTGCTCATCTTAGGACCTTTGGATGTATTGCATTCACTTACATACCTTCTGAATTGAGGAGGAAACTTGATGATCGAAGTGAGAAATGCATTTTTGTCATCTATAGTGAGACATCCAAAGCCTACAGACTCTACAATATGATTTCAAAGAAACTCATTATCAACAGAGATGTCAAATTTCTTGAAAATCAGTACTGGAGTGAGTCTGAAAATATCCCTATGGACAGTTAAAATCCATTGCTGCCACTTCCTGAACACACGGAAAATTCAGGACAACACACACATAAGCATGTCCTTCCAAGATTGTAGGTACAAGGACAACCTGAAAATTCTCAGGACAACTTTTATTCAAGCATAAATTCATCCTTTGAAATTCAAAATTAGCGAACTTGAAGCTTGAGATAAATCCATCAACAATTGGATGATATTGATCAACACAATATTTTTGCATTAATTTCATGTCAACCTACATCTTTTAAAGAAGAAGCTAAAGAGCCACATTGGGTTCAAGACATGAACCAAGAGATTGAATCTATTGAGAAGAAAAAGACATGGGATCTTGTTTATCTACCCAAACATAAGACCAATATTGGTGTCAAGTGGGTTTACAAGACTAAACTAAATGAAAAGGGGAATATTGAAAAACACAAAGCAAGACTTGTTGCCAAAGGATTCTCACAACAACCAGACATTGATTATGGTAAAAAAAATTCTCCAGTAGAAAGGTTGGACATTGTAAGGACTCTCTTAGCCATAACAACTCAATACAAATGGAAAGTACACTAGATGGATGTCAAGTAAGATTTCTTGAATGGTGTTTTAAAATAAGAGGTATATGTGGATCAACCACCTGGATTTGAAGTCAGAGAGAAGCCAATCAAAGTGTATCGGTTGAAGAAAGCCTTGTATGGCTTAAATCAATCTCCAAGAGCTTGGTACAACATAATTAATACTTACCTAATCAAGAGTGGTTTTAGCAAAAACCAAAATGAGCCAACTCTATACACCAAAATAGATCAACAAGGTAAAATTCTGATTATCTATCTATATGTTGATGACATGATATATACTGAAAATCTTGAGTTAGCCATCTTTAAACATGCCATGCAATATGAGTTTGAGATGACAGATCTTGGAATAATGAAATATTTTTTGGGGATTGAGGTTGACCAATCAACCAAAGGGTTTTTTGTCTGTCAGCAAAAGTATGTAGCATACATCATCAAAATATTATGCATGGAAGACTGCAATCCAACAGAAACTCTTATACCCCTAGGCACAAAATTGAGCAAGCAATATGAAGTCCCTATAGTGGCTTCTACTTTGTACAAAATTTTAGTAGGCAATTTGTTGTTTCTTACAACAACTAGGCCTGATATTATGTATGCAACCAACTTTGTTTCCAGGTTCATGGAATCTCCCAAATATTCTCACTGGAAAATGGCCAAAAGGATTCAGAGATATGTTGTTGGCACTCTCAATTTTGGTTTATGATACACTCATTCTAAAGATAATCATCTTTTTGGTTACACTAACAGTGATTTTGCAGGCATCCTAGATGGCCGGAAAAACACCTCAGGGTATGATTTTCACTTGGGCATGAATCTGATTTCTTGGGCATAAAAAAAACATGCCATTGTCTCAATATATTTTGCAGAGGTAGAGTATGTCACTTCTACCTCAACTTCCTATCAAGTTGTGTGGCTGCGAAGACTATTGAATGACATGTCACATACTAAAAAGGAGAAAACACCTATCTTCTGTGAGAATACTTCAACAATTTCTTTATAAAAAAACCATGTTTTTCATAAGAAAAGCAATAACATTGACACTCAGTTTCATTTCATATGTGAGCTAGTCAATAATGGTGAAATCACGTTTCAATTTTGTGGCTCACAAGACCAGCTCGCAGGCATCATTACAAAGCCATTGGGAAAAACCATTTTTTATTTTCAGAGACAATAGTTGGGAATTATCAGTGCTGATGTTTGTAACTATTGAGTTTAAGAGGGATTGTTAGTTGTAACCTCAACAACGTGTGAGCTAATAAAAGGTACAAATGATGCATGATTTATAATCAACTCCCCTGTGCAGAGATAGATAAATTGTTGACAAACCTTGCGTACTCTTTGTTGATTTTTGTAGCTTCGAGAGGTATTCCCACAAGAGGTTGTGGTGTCAAACATGTGGGAATATTCATTGGAACTATATTACTCTTTAGGTTCAGTTAAAAAACCCTTGGATGAGGCTAGGGCCTCATGGGATTGTTGATGGGATTTGTGGGCTTATGTTGGGGTTTCACACCCACAAAGAGGAATTTCATATTCTAATTTAATGTTGAGTTTAGTGGAGGGATACTTAGAGTAAGCTACATGATTCTAATCTCACATTAGACTCCTATAAAAGGAGAGGAGGATATTGTGATGTCTCATTGTGACATTATGGATTTAGCATAAGTGAGTAAACACTTGTGCTAGGAGGATGGAGATTTCAACAAGGGAATTTTCGCACCTAGGAAATATGGCTTAGGGTTTTTGGTCATTCTATTTTTTGTTCTTGGTAGGGAGAACCAAACGTGTGAGAGGAGAGAGGTCGGGCATGTGGAGGAGAGAGGTTGTAGCTGGGAAGAATGGGTTGCATGCGTGGTACGAATTGTATGGACCACACATGCAGACCGTACATGTTTGTACAACAAGAAAGGAAGTTGCATGAGTGAGGATAAATAGGTCACACATGTGAGGACAGATTGGCCTCACGTGTGAGAAAATTTGGGCAAAATTTAGGCCGCACATGTGAAGGAATTTTGGTAGCAGCAAGTTCTTATAACTGATGTTAGTAGTGACACAGATGGTGTTAGTAGGCCGTATGGGTGACTTACAACATGCTGCAAATTCGAAATTTTTGTCCCAGGTAAATTTTGTTGATTTTTATTTTTTTAGAGGACAAGGTTGTCCTTAGTTTTGTGGTGAAATTGTATCAGCTGGGTGGGATGTTTTTTCCCTCAAAATTTCTGAATTTGACAATTTTACAGAACATAAAATTATGTCTCAAATGCATGAGTGATTTATATAAGATCTTGTTATTTCTGTTGCTGTAATTTTCTGTCATAATTTTCGTGTAAAATTTTTCAATGATAATATCTAGGGTTTACTATTTGATCACTAAGAAGTAATTTTCAGATATAAAATTAGTCACATAGAAATTGCATGTGAAAATTGACATGGTATCATAGCTGAGGCCTTGAAGAAGGAGAGGGAGTCATCCCTTGAGACACAATTGTGCATATTTTTTTGTTCTAGGAAGTTCACCATGAAGACTTGGTTGGTGGATAATGAAGCTTCTCGGTATATGATAGGATACCATAAATCACTCACTAGTTTGACAGAGGAAAATTCATTATTTCAAGTGGAACTTGGCGATAATGCCAAGCATGCAGTCAAGGGAGTTGAAACAAATCCATTTCAGTTGAATTCCAGAAAGCCTCTCAAAATGAGTGAAGTGTTGTATGTACTTGGAATGAAGAAGAACCTACTTTCTATCTATAATATAGAGTACAAAGGGTATGTAGTTGCATCCATAGATGGGCAGGTTCTTGCTTGGACAAAGGGATTGAGTATTGAATCAACATAAGTCATTGGTACTCATGATGGAAGTATCTACAAGCTGATTGGTCAGTCGGCTCAGACCCTGGTACATGACAGTGATAATCTATGCAAGATTTGGCATAGAATATTGGGACACTTGCATTACAAGGATTTTCTAGGATTGATAAAAATGGTTACATGTCTTCTAGAATTTGGAACAGAGCACCAGGGTATATGCAGGGGTTTTGCACTTATCAAGAATTCTAAGGGTGTTTTTCCAAGCAGTGATAGTAGGTCAAAATGATATTGGATATAGTACATTCTGATGTATGTGGAACAATGTGAGTTCCATCTTTGAATGGTTATCAATACTATGTGACCTTCATTGATGATTATTCTAGGAGGATATGGATCTTCTTTATGAAGACCAAGGATGAGGTCTTCAACCAATTCAAGGAGTTTAGGGATCTAGTGGATAATCAGATGGGGAAGAATATCAAGGTTTTAAGGTCAGATAATGGGGGTGAGTGTACCTCCAATGAGTTCAAGGATTTATGCAAGGATGCAATAATCAAGAGGGAGCTCGCAACGCCTTTCAACCCACAACATAATGGGGTTGTGAAGAGGAAGAATCAGACCATAGTTAAGGCTTCTAGGGCTATGCTACATGACTAGGATCTACCCATGATTCTTTGGGAGAAGGCGTGTAACACAACAATCTATGTTTAGAACAAGAGTCCTCATAAGATTTTGGAGGACAAGACTCCTGAGGAGGAATTCATAGGAGTAAAGCTAGAGATAGGACATTTGAGGATATTTGGTTGTCCAATTTACTTCCATGTTCCTAATAAGAAGAGGAAAAAGTTAGATCCTTAAGGGAAGAAGGGTGTGTGTGTGGGATACAGTGAGACATCGAAGGCCTACCGAATCTACATTCGAGGACATCTATATGTTGAAGTTATCCAAGATGTTAGGTTTGAGGAAGAAATGGATTTCAGGAGGTCCTGTGAGACCATGATGAGGTGGTGAGGAGAAGGAGGCTCCAAATATTGAGGAGAGTCTAGGTCCATCCAATATAGAGGAGAAACCATCAGACCATGAGGAGGAGCCAGAGGAGTCAGTAGATCCAGCAGATCCTCCTAGTTATGAGGACACAAGGCATAGATGGATATGAGATACCTTGAAGGATGCAGAAGGGCACACAACACCCAAAGGAACCTTTAGGGAGAGTGGGCCTCCACAAATATTCTTTGGCTATGTGGCCCTTATGAGTAACATCATTGATTCTAAACCTTCCAGTATTGAGGAAGCAACAAACTAACATGTTTGGAAGGATACCATGATGGAGGAGTACTAGTCAATCATGAATAATTATGCATGGGACATAGTTATGAGACCGAAGGAGAAGTCTATAGTGACTTCCAAGTGGATCTATAAGATCAAGCATACTAGATATGGAAGTATCAAGAATTATAAGGTAAGGTTCATGGACAAAGGTTTCTCCCAGAAAGAGGGAGTGGACCACGAGGAGATCTTTGCTCCAGTGGACAAGTATACTTCTATGGGGACAATTATTTCTCTTGCTTTAGTTATGAATAAAAATATACATTACATGGATTTGGAGACATCATTTGTGAATGGTGTGATTGAGGAGGAAGTATACATAGAGAAACCTTAAGGCTTTGAGGTACATGGGAGGAAATCCGATGTGTGTAGGTTGAAAAAGTATTTGTATGGAATCAAGTAAGCACCTAGGGCATGGTACTCGATAATTGATGGGTATATGCAAGGCTTGGGATTCACTAAGATTGAAGCGAACCCAAACCTATATCTCCTACAGGTTGGTAAGGATCCTCTCATATTGCTGTTATATGTTGATGATTTGTTTCTCACAGGAGCTGAGAAGCTCATTACCAGGTGCAAGAAGGAGTTAGCTTCATAGTTTGAGATGAAGGAAATTGGATTGATACATTATTTCTTGGGATTAGAGGTATGGTAGTATCCAAGCGAGATCTTCCTCGGACATGGGAAGTATGCAGTTGAGATAATGAGGAGGTTTGAGATGATGGACTGTAAGTCCATAACTACACCTATGACCACCAATCTGAATACGATGGGGGATTTAGATTCAGACTTGGTGGATCCCATGATGTATAGGAAGTTGATCGAGTCACTAATGTATATGGTTAACACCAGACCATATATATTTTTTTTCTATCAACACCTTTAATCAGTTCATGGTTAAGCCGAGATAGGTGCATTGGGTAGAAGCAAAACATGTACTCATATATCTTCGAGGTATAGTTGGATTGGTATGAGATATGTCATAGGTGATGGAGTGAGGCTACATGGATATTCAAACTCATATTGGGAAGGTAGTGTAGTTGACAGGAAGAGCACTTATGGTTGATTCTTAAGCTTAGGATTAGGACTGGTTTCCTGGTTCAGCAGAAAACAAACTTCCATGGCACTCAGTTCAACACGTGTGAGAAATTATGGGCATAATTTAGGCCGCGTGTGTAAATTAATTTTGGTAGCACTGGGTCCATACAAATGATGTTAGCAGCCGTACATATTAATTCAACAGGTCGTACATGTGGCTTACAATAGGTTGCAAATTGGAACTTTTTTGTCCCAGGTAAATTTTGGTATTTTTGTTTTTTTCAGAGGACAAGGTTGTCCTCAGATTTGTGGTGAAATTGTATCAAATGGGAGGGATGATTTTTCCCTTAGAATTTATGAATTTGAAATTTTTATAGAACATAACATTTTGTGTCTCAAGTGCATGGGTGATTTATCTCAGATCTTGTTATTTCCGCTACTATAATCTTATGTCATAATTTCAGTGTAAAATTGTTCAATGATAATGATGCAAGATCATCTACCGATAATTTTTGAGATTTACCTAATGGGTCACAAGCATTTACCAAGGGACTTGGTTCCCTAAATCTTTAATTTAAATTGTAATAGTTAGATATTTCTAGAAGATATCTTAGCAGATATCTTCTATCGAATATTTTAGATTGTTAAGGGTTTGTTGGTGATATTTAGGAACATAATTCTATATTTGGAATTGGTTTGGATAGCTCGTAATTTTGTTAGTTTGTGAGCTACCCAAGAGATCTAAGTTTTATTGATTATTGTTTTATTGATAAAGGTAAGCAAGTGTGAGAAGAGCGGATGTGAGACTATGTGTTTGCAAAGTTCTGAGAGACCATGAAGGAAGAAGGCACCACTGCTTTATTTTATTCCTTCGATCATTAAATAAATATTTTGTTCATGAAATTATGTTCTCCATTTATCTGTTTTTCGAATTCTGTATTTGCATCTTGTGATCAGAGTAGCAGATGATCATATTTTCGTGCGATTGAGTGCAGATTGAGAGTCTATCTTTGTAAAATACAAGAGTTACAGAACTTAGAAACCAATGGTTAAGATTATATCTAGGAGAGATCCTCATCAGATAGATGACTCATATTGATCATCCATCAGACCTCGAGAAGGAGAGGTTGAGTGTGTTGATTCAAATCCTTTCTCTCTGCTATCAAACTTTCACTCTAATGCCAAGACTTTCACAACTAGATCCAATTGTCCATCAAAGTATATCATTGAGAAATATCTACCATCCATCAGACCATCACAAGAGCATGGTGCATAACTAACTTTGAATACAGTACACTGACGATGAGTTAGAACCATTTTTCAGGAAAAATGATCAATGGTGGAGATTGGATGATTAAACCAACTTCAAAGACTAATCTACACCATCCATTGAAAATCCAATTTAGAGTCTCACTTCAAATTCCATTCCAACCAAAACATTATGAAATGAGATCTGGATCATCCATCATGTGACGATCAATGGTGAGGATTAAGATCTGAATGAGTTTGAAAAGAGATCAAATCCATCCATCAGAACTTCAACCAATGGTGATGAACAATTGTAGATTGTCCCACACATATACTCCGAGATTGAGATATGACCATCTGTCGACAAAGAATCAACGACCACAATTTAAAGTACTTCAGAGTGGTCCGTCAGAGCACCCAATGCTTTAGAACCCTGGAATAATACTACAATCACGTGGAAGAGATCTATCCATCAAATTTGAAAGGATATCAACAATGAATGTGAACTCTGAAGCTTAACTTTGCAAAAAAAAAAATCCCATGAATTTGTGCGAGTACTAATGGTGATTGGTAATTGAATCGATTTGAGGCCACAAAGTAGAATTTTTCCAACAGAGAAAAGAAAAAGACTCATTTCTGTGGGTTTGGAGTTGTAAGGCCATAATTTTGGTATCAAAGCATAAAGATACCACCAGAGTGTGCTCGTGAGAAGAGAAGATGTCACCCAGGAGAAGAGGCCAAGGCATACCAGTTGAAAATGTTGAATTGTAGAAGGAGGTGAGACAACTCCAAGAAAGGAAGAAATACATGGAGACTTCCATGAAAATAGAACCCGATACATGAGATATTGACGGAAGTGAAGAGACCACAACCTTTGAGGAAGAAGAAGAAGAATAAAAATCAGAATAAAAGTTGATTAGGGTTGTCACAAAGGTAGGTACCAGGCCAATGGTAGAGGTACTAATGTATGAAGGTAATTTAAATGTTGAATAATTGATTAAATGGATTAATGCTCCTGAAAAATATTTGATTATGAGGATGTAGATGAAGAGAAAAAGGTGAAGTATGATGTGACGAGGTTGAAAGGGCATGCAACATTATGTTAGGATGAATTAAAAGCAGAAAAAAATAGAAAATGGAAAAGCAAGATCAAGATAAGAAAAAATGATTGCTAAATTTAAAATCAAGTTCATTCCTAAAGATTACTAGTTGAAGTTGTTCAGACAGTTGCAGAATCTAAAAAAAAAGAGTATGACTATGAAAGAATACAAAAAAGAGTTTTGCATATTGACAATTAGAGACAACCATATTGAGGAAGATGTTCAAAAGTTTTCCAGGTACATTAATGGTTTGAGGTATGGCATACGAGATGAAATTAACATTTTGTTCCTGAAGATAGTTGGGGATGCCTACCAAGAATATTTGAAAGCAGAGGAAAAGCTAGCCAGAAAACAGATCCAGAAAACCATAGGAAGAGGTCCAAAAAGAGGAAAAGGACAATCTAGTCACAAAGGAAGATTTCAGATTCCAAAAGATAAAGGGAGCATCTTGAGCTCAAGTAGCCAGTCATGAAAAGGAGGATACTTTAGAGGAAGACTATTTTTCTCCAGAGGAAAAGGTAGAGGAGTACAGAGAGATCAAGTGTTACATATGTGGAAAGACATACCATATGTCATGGTATTGTTCATAAAAAAAAATCAACATGTCAAGGAAGTGCACATATTTCATATTCCAATGAAGAGAATGTGAATGTAGTGGAAAAAGAAGAAATACCTGTGGTAGGAGAGTCATCGTTGCTGAAACAAGTTCTGATCAAATCAAAGAAGGAAACTAAGAAACTATCCAAGAGAAAAATTATATTCAGGACTGTATGCAAGTCAAGAGGTAAGTGTTTCAAAGTTGTTACAGATAGTGGTAGCACAAATAATTTGGTTTCCATAGAGATGGTAGAAAAGTTGGGACTGAAGAGGACCGTGCATTCCACTCCCTACAAAGTGTCATGGTTTCATAAGGGACACTAAATTTTGGTGAATGAGCAGTGTAATGTGGAAATTCAAATTGGTAGCTACAAGGATGAGGTGTTATGTGAAATAATTCCCATGGATGTCTACCATGTTTTGTTGGGAAGGCCATGGAAGTATGATAGAAAATCCATTCATGATGACAGGAGGAATATATATTCTCCAGAGAAAGATGGAAAAAAGCATGTATTGTTGCCTTTGCAGGATGAAGGAGCCAAATAGGAGGTTGGTCTTAGTGTATTGCTAATGAGTGGAAAGGAACTACTATAGGAAGTCAATAAAGAAGAGGTACATTTTGCATTAATTAGAAAACCTAAGGTTATACTTACAAGTGAAAATTTGGATGATTTTTCTGAAGAAGTTAAGGCTATGTTAGATGAATTTGTTGATATTATAGTTGATGATTTACCAAATGCATTGTCACATATAAGAAGTATTATTCATCATATTGATTTGATTCCAAGAGAACATTTTCCTAACCAAACAACATATAGAATGACACCACAAGAAAATGAAGAGATAAAGAAGCAGGTGCAAGAATGTTTAGATAAAGGATTGATAAAGGAGAGTTTGAGTCCATGTGTTGTTCCAACAATACTCATCCCAAAAGAAAGATGGAGGATGGAAAATGCGTATTGATTCAAGAGAAATTAAGAAGATCACAATAAGGTATATATTTTCATTTCCTAGAATTGATGATCCATTACACTGTTTGAGTGGTGCTAAGAATTTGATCTCAAAGATTGATTTGAAAAGTGGATATCATCAAATAAGGATTAGAGAAGGGGATGAATGGAAGACTGATTTCAAAACTAATAGTCGATTGTATGAATGGTTGGTGATACCTTTTGGGCTCACAAATGCTCAAAGTACTTTCATGATATTGATGAATGAGGTTTTTAAAGAATTCATTGGAAAATTAGTGATAGTTTATCTAGATGATATATTGATATACAATCAAACAAGAAAATAAAATTCGAGACATCTTAAGATGGTTTTGAGTACTTTACAGAATAATAAGTTGTTGATCAATTTGAAGAAATTCAATTTTATGAATGATGAGATGATATGTTTGGGATTTGTGATATCTAAAGATAGTTTAAATATGGACCCATTAAAAGTGAAAGTAATAGTAAATTGGCCTACTCCAAGAAATGTGTTTGAGGTAAGGAGTTTCCATAGTTTAGCAAGTTTTTATAGAAAATTTATAAGTAGTTTCAGTCAATTATGTGCTCCAATTGTAGAAACAATCAAGGAAAGCAAGAAACCATTTAAATGGACATAAAAAATTGATAGGAATTTCAAATTATTAAAGAAGAATATCATTGAACAACCTGTTTTAGCTTTGCCATACTTTGGTAAGTTTTTCCAAGTTGAGACTGATGCTAGTGGAACTGAAATAGAAGTTGTATTAAGTCAAGAACATAGACCAATTGCATATTTTAGTGAAAAGTTGAATGAGCATAAGAAAAAATATTCTTCTTATGATAAGGAATTTTATGTAATTGTCCAAGCACTAAAGAAATGGAAACATTATCTCATTCCCAAAGAATTTTTTCTATACACTTATAATCCTACATTACAATTCATAAGTAGTAAGCCAAAACTGAATCAAAGACATGCTAAGTGGGTTGAATTTCTGCAAAATTTTACATTTGTGATTAAGCATACCAGTGGTAAGGAAAATAAATTTGTTGATGCATTGACTAGGATTAATTTGATTTTGCAAGAGTTTAAAGTCAACACTTTAGGATTTGATGGACTGAAATAAATGTATAAAGAAGATGTAGATTTCAAAGATGCTTATACAACATGTGGAAATCTAGTTGCCAGTAATAGAAGCCAGTGGTTGAGCTACATGATCCAAGAAGGATTGTTGTTCAAGGATAGTAAGTTGTGTATACCTAGATGTTCCATGAGGGAAAATATGATCAAAGAGAAGCATAATGGAGGAATATCAGGAAATTTTGGACAAGACACGACCTTTTCTCAAATTAATGCTTTTTATTTTTGGCCAGGTATGCAGATTGATGTGAAAATATTTGTAGAGAGATGCATAATTTTTCAGCATGCTAAAGGGAGAAGTCATAATGAAGGTTTGCATCAACCACTACCTATCCCAAATAGGCCATGGGATTCAATGAGTATGGACTTTGTGTTAGTATTTCTGAGGACACAAAGATGTAATGACTCTATTTATGTTGTGGTTGATAGATTCTAAAAAATGGAACATTTTATTTCTTGTACAAAGACCAATAATGAAACCAATATTGCAAATTTGTTCTTTAGAGAAGTGGTAAGACTGCATGGTTTTCCTAACAACATTTTTTTATGATAGAGACATCGGATTTGTGGGACATTTTTTGTTAAGAACCAAATATCAATATAGCATAGAAAAACCTCAGAAAAAGTACTCAACGCTTTGAAAAAGAGATAATTTCATATAATAAGCCTCTTCGAGGGGGAAACCTCCTTTTACCCCACTTAAATGTTCAAGTACAAGATGATTCCAAATGAAAATGTCTCCTTGGTATATATAGAAGACTAGGAGGTATAATTACAACT
>ML797747.1:120535-145015 GCA_009831015.1 Picea engelmannii
GAGTGGTCGACTTTCAAAATCCATGGGCCTTCCTTCTTGCATTAGGACAACACCAATTCCATTTCCCGAGGCATCACATTCCACAATAAAGGTTTTTGTGAAGTCTGGAGTGGTCAAGACAGGAGCTTTGCAAATCACCTCTTTAAGTTGTTCAAAATCTTTAGTTGCCTCTGGAGTCTATGACAATTCATCCTTCTTAGTTAATATCGTTAAAGGTGCTACTACTCTTCCATGGTTCCGAACAAACTTGCGGTGGTAACCTGTTAAACCCAAAAATCCTCTAAGATTCTTCAATGTTTTGGAAATCGGCCAGTCCATCATGGCCTTAATCTTGTTAGGGTCTACCTTGACACCTTCATGAGATACAATATGACCCAAATACTCTACCTCCTTTACTCAAAAGAAACATTTGGATGGTTTGTCATATAGTTGTTGCTCCTTTAGTAGTTGTAGCACCTTGTCAACATGTCGCACATGATCCTCCCAAGACTGGCTATATATTAGTATATCATAAAAAAATACTAACACAAATTTTCAAAGGAAGGGATTGAAAATGGAATTCATCAACCCTTGGAATGTGGAAGGTGCATTTGTAAGGCCAAAAGGCATGACCAAAAATTCATAATGGCCTTCATGAGTTTGGATTGCTATTTTTGGGATATCTTCTTCCTTCATTCTGATTTGATGATACCCTGAACAGAGATCCAATTTTGTGAAATAGATTACTCCATATAGTTCATCTAACAATTCATCAATGATGAGAATGGGAAACTTATCTTTAATAGTGATCTTGTTGAGCTCTCTATAATCTAGACACATACGTCATGAGCTATCTTTCTTGAATACCATTACCACACATACGTCATGAGCTATCTTTCTTGAATACCATTACCACTGGTGTAGAGTAAGAACTTTGGCTAGGTCTAATAATGCCAACCTCTAACATTTCTTCAACCATGCGATCAATTTCACTCTTCTGGGCGTAAGGGTATTTGTATGGCCTGATGTTAGGAGGAACACTCCCAGGAATTAGGTGAATTTCATGATCATGATTTCGAGTTGGTGGAAGACCTTTGGGAATATCTTCAAATACTTTGGAATGCTTATCAATGATCCCTTGGATATCTTGAGGAATAAATGGTTTAGATGTTTGAACATCTAGTGAGCATAGTTGTGCAATAACACCTTGATGCCCCCTTTTCAATAATTTTGTCATTCCATTAGAGATTATCACCTTACCGAGTTTCCATGTGATACCTCTTAACTCAATTTCTTTTCCTTCCAATGAAAATTTCATGAAAAGTTCTTGAAAATTAAAATCCACTGTTCCTAATGATTGTAACCATTAGATTCCTAGTACAACATCTGCACCACCCATGAGTATAGCAATCATTGGACTATTCATTACATATTCCCCCATATTAAGATTGATCTTATTGCATTTTCCTGAGCAATTGATAGTTCCTCCATCTGCAATCATTACTTGAAGCTTTGGCGCTGGATATACAAAGAAATTGAGAGCTTTGGCTAATTTATAGTGAATGAAATTATGAGTACTGTCGGAATCAATTAGGACTATTACCTTTTTCTTTTTTATGTATCCTTCGATCTTGAGGGTTTGAGGAGTGCTAATTCTAGCCAATGCATTACACGATATCATGGGAGTCAACTCTTCAGACGAAATTGCTTCTACGTTTTCATCTTGAGATGGTTCTTGTTCCTCTTCACAATCTATGTAGAATAATTTCTTCTCACCACACTTATGTCCCTTACTGTACTTGCTGTCACAATTAAAGCATAAACCTTTTTCTTTTCTTTCCTCTAATTGTTAAGGTGTCAACCTTGTAGGTTGAGGTGTTTTTGAAGAAGGAGCATTGTTCTCTCTATAGATGTTAGGATTGGTCCTTCTAGTAGCCTTAGCCATATTTTTACTTTCAACATGTCTTGCCACCTTAAATGCATTCTCCAATGATTTGGGTTCCCAAAGGCGAACCTCATGTTGAATGTTATCCTTTAAAGTTCCTATGAATACATCAATCAAGTGCTCATATGGAATATCGGTTACCTTTATATTCAATCTTTGGAAGTTCTCAATGTGCTCGGTAACTGAACCCTTTTGCTTGAGATTTATCAATTGGCTAAAGAAGGTTTGCTCCTTGTATCCTCATAGTGTGTTATTATTTCTTTCGTGAAAATTGTCCAAGTGAAAAGTGATTTGCGAGAACAAAGCCATCGATACCATACAAATTGATTAGGTTCTAAATATAAAGAAGCAATTTGAAGTATCCATGTGATTGGGTCCATGCCATCAAACTTCATCATATTGATCTTAGGAACGTGGTTGGTCTTCAACCCAAAGTTGGAGTTTCTCCATTCTTGATTCACCTTCCTTGTGTCCTCATCATGAATTTAATGGGATGCATTTTCACTTTCAGGTGTCTTCTCTGTTATGAAATTTTTCAATACTTCCATGATCTCCTCTTTTAAACCATCCATATTTGCCTCCAGCTTAGCTTCCATCTCTTGTAGTTCATCTTTTGTTACTATCTTCTTTTGTAAATAATTCATGTCCCTACAAATTTCTTCACCTTCATCAAGAGTCCAAGTAGGATTGTCTGGAGGCCTATTTGGTGTAGAAGTTCCCTTTTTGGGTGGCATGTTGGCCAAGTATCACTTTTGAACCTTGATTTTGAGGTGGTTCTGCTAGACAATATTTATTCTGTTGTATCTCCCAAGTTTCAACCCTTATGGGTATGAAAATTTCTTTTATGTAGTTCTCTGATATTTCTTCTCTGCAATGCCATAGGTTTGATCAAAATTGGATGTTCCAAGTGGAATTTATGGTAACTTCCCCACAACTTGCTTCTTTTTGTCCTTTCTAGGAGATCTCACTTGTATAGAGTGCCCCACACAAAATAATTGATATAAAATTTTGAAACTTGTACCAGAAATACTACAGACTATCCATGATCCAATGAAACTGGTCCCACTCAATTTGGATACTCTAGGAAGAATATATGATTGTTTTACCTGGAACACCTTCTTGAGACTAGTCAGATACCCTATCTTACACAAGGTGTATCTACAAATTTAAGATGACCCAGAAGCTGAAATTTTTACCATAGATACCTTACTAATTTCTATGAATATCCTCCAGAGTTCAGAGTTTGAAAAAATACAGAATTTTTTTTATAGTGAAAATTCCGCAATGACTCAGTTCAGGATGATTACATAACTCTATCTTGTACAGGTTGTATCTCTGAAAGTATAAGGCCTAAGGAGCTAAAATTGTAACCCAACATACCTTGATCCATATACTAAATATTTTCCAAGCCATTCCTTCTGAAACGCTGTATAAAAAAAGTTGTAGAGAAAATTCCAAGGTGTCTCAGATGTAGCAGCGAAAACCTAAGACCTTGAGCTCTGATACCATATGTTAAGAACCAAATATCAATATAGCATAGAAAAACCTCAGAAAAAGTACTCAACGCCTTGAAAAAGAGATAATTTCAGATAATAAGCCTCTTCGAGGGGGCAACCTCCTTTTACCCCACTTAAATGTTCAAGTACAAGATGATTCCAAATGAAAATGTCTCCTTGGTATATATAGGAGACTAGGAGGTATAATTACAACTAATGGAATAAAGCTGACATTGCCCCAACTAAGGGGTAATGAGCTAATATTAGGGCTTAAAATTTTTGGAAAACTTTGTGAAAGAAACTTGGTACTAATCTTAGTTTTAGTTCATCATATCACCCACAGACTGATGGGAAAACAAAAGTGGTGAAAAAAAGTTTGGGAAACATTTTGAGAAGTATTGTAAGAGAGAATCCCAAGCAGTGGGACCGAGTCTTTCTCAAGCTGAGTTTGCATATAATGATTCACCTAAAAAAATCACATGAATGATTCCATTTCATATCTTTTATAGAATGCATCCAAGAAGTTTATTTGAATTGAGGAATTTGGGAAAAGAGGAAATGAGAAGTGTTGATGGTGAAGACTTTGCAGTGAGTATGAAAGAACTACAGGAAAAGGTTAATCAAAGGTTACAGAAAAGCAACAACAAGCATAAACATAGGGTATACATGAGAAGAAAACGAATGGATTTTCAGGTTGGTGACTTAGTAATGACATACTTGAGAAAGGATAGATTTCCTACAGGGACCTATAACAAATTAAAACTTAAGAAAATTGGGCCATGTAAGATTTTGAGGAAATTTTCTTCTAATGCTTATGAAATTGAACTTCCAAGAGACATTGGAATTTATTCAATATTTAATGTTGAATATTTGTATTTCTTCAGAGAGACAGAGGGTGTTTCGGCACATGAACCTGTAAGTGATGAAGATCATACCATTAGATGGAAAGAACAATTGCCTAAGGTAGTCCATAAGGAGATTGAAGTAGTATTGGATAATAAAGTGGTGAAAAGAACAAGAGGTAAGGAAAACTTTCATTATTTGGTTAAGTGGAAGAATAAACCAATGGAGGATGCTACTTGGATGACAACAACAAAAATTTCCAAGTATAGGACACGTGTTGAAGATATCATGGAAAATTATTTTCTTCCCTGGGAGTCTGATGCAGGAGCATCTACTAGTAATTTTAGATTTTTATTGGTTTGTTGTTGATATTTAGGAACAAAATTATAGATTTGGAGTTGGTTTGAATATCTTGGGATTTTTTTAGTTTGTGAGCTACCTGAGAGCTCTATTTTTTATTGATTATTATTGTATTGAGAAAGGTAAGAAAGTGTGAGAAGAGCGAGTGTGACACTATGTGTCTACAAAGGTCTGAGAGATCACGATTGTGTTCATGAAATTATGTTCTCATTCGATCATTAAATAAATATTGTGTTCATGAAACTATGTTCTCCATTTGTGTGTTTTTCGAATTGTATATTTTCATCTTGTGATCAGAGTAGCAGGCGATCATATTTGCAGGTGATTTAGCACATATTCGGGGTCTATCTCTGTAAAATCTAGGACTTGTAGAAATTAGAAACCAACGGTTAGTATTAGATATGGGAGAAATCCTACCCATATCGACGACTCATATTTATCATCCATAGGACCCCGAGAAGGAGAGGTTGAGTGTGTTCATTCAGATATTTTCTATCTCCTAACAAACTTTCAATCCGGCGATAAGACTACGACTACTAGATCCAACCATCCATCAGATTAGATCATTGATAAAGATCTACCATCCATCAGACCATCACTATATCCCATTGCATAACTAACTCTGACTATAGTACTCCGACAATGCATTAGAACCATTCATCGGGGAAAAGGATTAACGACAGAGATTGGACGATTGAACCAACTCCAAAGAGAAATCTAGGCCATCCATCAGAAAGCCAATTCAGAGTCTCACTTTGAATTCCATTCTGACCAAAACATTCCAAAATGAGATCTATATCGTACATCCAGTGAAAATAAATGACGAGGATTAAATGTTGAACGAGTCCGAAAATATATCAAAGCCATCCATCAGAACGTCAACCAATGGTGATGATCAATTGTAGATTGGCCCACATATATACTCTGATATTGAGATCTGACCATCCATCGGAAAATAATCAACAATAGCTATTTAAAGTATTTCAGAGTGGTCCATCATAGCACTAAAATCTTCAGAACCCAAAAATATTACTCCGACCACATGGAAGATATTTTTCCGTCATCTTTGAAAGGAGATCGACGATGACTGTGAACTTTGAAGCTTAACTCTGCAAAAAAAATAAATCCCGTGAATTTGTTGAGTATTATTGGTGATTGGTAATTGAATTGATCTGAGTTTGCAAAGTAGACATTTTCCAACAGAGAAAAGACAAAGAATCTTTTTTGTGGGTTTGGATCTATAAGTCCATTAGATAACAACTAGGGTTTATTGTTTGATCACTAAGAAGTAATTTTCAGATCTGAAATTAGTCACATAGAAATTGCATGTGAAAATTGACAATGTCAAGGCTTATATTGCTTCAGAACTAAGAATTTTTATTTTAAAAGTACACCAATTGATAACCTCATAGATCATGGAAAAATGGAATACATTGTTAGTTACACAAATGGTCATGTCAAAAACATTTATAGGTTCTTAGATTTAAACTATTTATACACTCTGTATCCAAACCTTTTTGCATACTTTCACTTGGAGGAGTGTATGTGGAATTGTACCCCCCCTTGTGCATTGATTCTAGAAATATAAAGAAAAGGGATGATGAAAATCCATCTTGGAAAAGAGAAAGGAAGTGTTGAGGTCCTAGTAAAGGAAGATAATATTAATGAAACATATCCAACAACAATGATAAGTTTAAAGATTTTTTACTCCCATTAAGTATGCAATATATAGATCAAGAACTAAATGAAATAAATATTTTGAATGATGATCCTACACCCAATTATTGTGTTTCTTCTCTAGATGGAAATATAAGAAGAAATATATCATGCCTTGGAGATACCCAACCTAAAACTATTGGACATCAAAAAAGGGGTTGATTGTAAAAGACTCATATCATGAAATACTGAGTGAGGATTCAAAATCAAAGGAGGAAGTTATACCTAATTGAAAGTTGATTGTCATGTACAATGAAAGGAACAATGATTTTGGAAAAGAGACAACGTCAATGAACATAAATTTAGAACAACCAAGAAACTACCATGGTTAGGTATGTCATCTACTTTTAGTTTCCTTCCTAGTATTCCAGGATTACAATAACTACTTGGAAGATATATTCAAATATTACCTGGAGTGATCTTTTGCTCAACAGTTCCCTCAAACTAGTAAGTATTTGGTACTCCTTGCCATGAACCAAGTTCCAAATTCAATTTTTGTTTTATTTTTTTCTATGGTAAACTTTACACACACCTATACAATGCCCTTATATCCCTATAGATGTTGATATCTTTCAATCACTACAATGGCTTTATGACTTTACATAGTTTTGAATGAGATGACATAGATTAGTGTAGGAGTAACGTAATTAGTTCTTGGTTGTTCTCTTGATTTATAGAATAAATTTTGTTTCTTAGTTTACATTTAGTTTTCATAGAATGCTTAATCTAACTTATCCTTATGATCAATAGTTTTTTGATTTAGGCATTTTGATTTCCAATGATTTTCTTCCTTAGGTAATTTATTTTTTGTTTGGATTTATTTTGATCGAATAATCCATCCATTGTAGCAACAAATTTACTTTATTTTATCTCTAAGTTTGGATTTAATTTATTTGATATGAGAACCTTAAGCAAAAGCCTCCCCATGTTGTTGGTTAAGTTTAGAAGGTTATCCATAGACCACATAAGCATTTTCTATAGGAAAGGGATAAAATTAGGAATATAATTCACCATTTAGGCTTGTTGGTCTAAAGTATTTCATGAATTATTGAATGAGAATATGCCCCCAAAGCATTAAAAGATTGGTCTTTTACATGATTTAAAATATATTCAGAGCATTTCATTCAAAGGGATTTTGTTTAAATTTGGTTTATAGATCATTTTCTACATCTTTTTGCATGTCTCTTTTAAGCCTCATATTTCAGTTTTTGAATGATCAAAATCAATGCAATGATTTGATGTGCCTGCATAGGTACCAATGGTTACAAAGGAAAAGAGACAAGCTAGAGATATGTGTTGATCGAAAACAATTGAAAAATTGGTGAGGTAAAACAAATCATGTTAGAATCATGGAGACATGTGTTCTAGCTTAACTAAGTTGTGTAATTTTTCTAAAGGAATGAATTCCTACTTGTATTGAGGGAAACATTGATTTGGTGGAATAATTAATTGATGAATTTTACAACATACTTTTTGGTTGATCATTTTCCATTCATTCTTAGTCAAAAGAAAGAGGATTATGAAGTTGTATCTTTATCGTTTTCAAAAAATTTCTCGAACACTTTTCTTTTATCTTTTTCCATTTTGATAACCCCACATATTAACCAATATTTTTGAGAGGGGTATCCTTAAAGGAATTTCTAGGTGTTGTTGATATTGCCTCATTTTTGCCTCTGAGTCCCACATTGGAAGATCATGTTAAAACATAGTGTGGGAATTATGATACATTAAACAACTACAACGAATACCCAAAATCACAAATAAAAAATTTAATTATGAACTAGAATTGTATGATTGAATGATGAATGATGATGACCTGAACCTTTGGAGAAATGAGTAGAGTAATGGATGAATAAACATTTAGAACAAAGATATGAGATATGTTTTTTGAAAATATTTTAGTCTATCCTATTATGTTGCAAGAACTAATCCTTTGATACTTTTGCTATATGAGGAAGCTTAGAGTTTGACATGGACTAGAAATTAGGAGACAAATATGCTAAATAAGAAACAAAAAAGTGCTCAACTTTGCCATAGATTTGAGAAGCTAAATAGATTATTGCAACCACTCATGTGTTGGTGTACATGCACATTTTCCATAATTTCCTACTATTGAGGGGGACTACTATTTTTAGGATGTCTATTTATAGCATGTTTATTTATAGATATTGGTTTCGTGAGTCTAATGGTCAAATTTGACTAAATTTGACCAAGTGAGCCATATGAGCGCTCCATCCATATATTTAAGAGGGATAAGCTATTATTTGCAAGTGAAGGCACTCTTCCCACTTTTTTCTTGATTTTAGGGTCTTGTCCTTATTTTAGGATTCTATTTCCTATGTTTGAGTTCATAGAGTTATTTAAGGAACCTTATCCCATGAATCAAGGAAGATAAGCACATTAATTAGATATTTTAGCTCTTTCCTATTTTTATATGATTTATTCATGGATTAGATCCTTTATTTTAGGAAGTTGATCCACTACTTGTCATCCTAGGGTAGTTGTGGGCTAGTTAACTCCACTTACTACTAGTCTTATTTTGGAGTCACATTGAATGCATAAGGAAGCCCCGACCTACTGCACACTTCTTCTCCCATGGAGAGTACTATATATATGTATCCATCTCTCATTGTAAATCAAGTCATTCTAATGAATTCAATAGTCCATTCTCTCTTATTTCTTTTTGGTCTCATGATTGCAAGTGTTCATTCTTCTTAGCAACTAGATTATTGTGCTTAGAAATTTAGTTTCTTCTTTGCAACCAAATTCTTGCGTGAGAATTTCTACATGGTATCAGAGCTTGTAGGGAGAAACACTAATTTTCTTTACATGGTACCAGAGCATAGGAGGAGCTAGTAATACTTTGCAAAGCATAGGTTGAGCTTGTAAGGAGAAGAACTAATTTTCTTTGTAGGTGACAAAGGAGAAACACATATTTATTTATAGGTGACCAAGGATTGAATAGCCCATAGAGAATGGATCAACCCATGTAAGTGATCCTCAGACCATTCAATTATTGATTCAATTACTTTCAGGGAAAGCCCAAAAATAAGCGTCTACTAAGAAGCAAAGGATTCTACATGATTACAATGAGAGATGAATTAGAGCCTACCTTCGTAGTTGAGTAAACAAATTACTTCAACAAGATGGATGAAGCATATGGGTTGTTATGCTTGTCAATATCTCTGGATCTATATTTCCACGTAGAATCTACTTCCACACCAAATGAAGTTTGTACCACATTGAAGGGTCTGTTCGGGAAACAATATGAACTATGATAACACATGATGGCGAATGAGTTTATCTCTATGAGCCCAAGTAGTTTCGACATCATATGAGACTAATTCACCATGAAAATTTTTGCAGCTTTGCGAGATCTCTTGGAGGTGAAGGACATAGTTTCATATCAGTTAACATAGCTAGGATTCTCTTTTGAAGGGGGGTTATCTTCCCATTGGGTTTTTCCTCTTTACCTCATATTTTTTTTCCATAGTTATTTATGTACATGGGTACCTAACATGGCTACATATTGCAGGGACCCATCTATTATACACACCTTAGTTGTGCTTCCAGGTGGGGTTGGCGTACATGCACATTTTTGATAATTTCCTACTTTTAAGGGGGATTACTATTTATAGCATGTATATTTATAGATATTGGTTTCATGTGTCTAATGGTCAATTTTTTACTAAATTATTGTGCTTATCAATTTAGTTTCTTCTTTGCAACTAGATTCTTGTATGAGAATTTTTACATCATGTTTCAACCAAGCATTGAAGTTTCGCCATAAAAGCATGTATTTGAAATCTTGCACATAGATAAGTTTTTTTTGTTTTTGTTTTTTTTGTGTTTTTTAGGGGTTGCATTGATATTTGATTCTATTATGATGCATGTTTTTTGGTGAATTATGTACACATTTTTCTTTTGTTTTTTGAGTACTTTGTTTTCTTGCAACATGTTCAGTGGTTTTCAAGAATGAATGGTTTCTATGTAGACTTTTATCTTGTTTGGAAATATTTCTTCTTTCAGTTTGGTTGTTGATTTTGATTATTGTCATCTTCATGTGAATTAAAATTCAAGTTGTTGATTGGACTATTTTCTATTTTTCAGGATATGTGTGTTCTTTCTAGAATATTTTTCTTCCCTGGAATAATGTTTTCTTTCAATTTTATAGTTGATTTTCCCACTTGTGATTTTCATACAAGTTTAGTATCAAGCATCTATTTAAAATTTTGGATATCTTGAATTTTTTTTACGTATCCCTTTGATTATATTACACTTCATGATGTTGATTTGTGACAAAGTTCCTTAACTTATGGTGCACTCAACAAGTCATGCAACCTCACTGTGCATTATTTTGTCATAAATAGGGAAGGACAAAATTCAAGCAAGGGTTGTCTAGATTATTTAAAACACTTAGAACAATGGTGTAACTTAGAAATCCCTAAGTGATTGAATTCCCAATGAATTTGAAACTCAAGTTGTCATCCAATGAATTGGTCATCTAAGGGTTCCATCCACTCACATTAATATATACTGACCTTGTGGAAAGGAACAAGTAAAAAATTTAGAGATAAAAAAAATTAAGGGATATCTTTATCATCCAAGCATGATCTATTAATTTTCAGAAATAGGAAACATCCCCACCTGCTTGAAATAATTTCTCCTTCCCTCATCCAACACATTATTAAAGAATTTTTTTAAAATGAAGGATGGGAAAGGAAATCTAGTTTAATTTGGGGAAATGAAGATATCTCCATTGATGATATGGACACTCGTTTGTGATGACGGGTGACTCTCTCAGGGCTATAGATGCTTGCAGGTAATGGCACAACATTGTGAGAATTAGAGAATTTTTCCTAGAGAAATATTTAAACCTTTGAGTTTAATATGCTATGTGATCATGGATTCTACCTGAAACCCAGGATCACACTTTAAAGAATAAACTCCATCAAATTTTCCCTTCATTCTAATTGATACATTGTTGCAGCTAGGGAATCAAGTTAATCTAGGTTTGCATCATTGAACATTCTCTTTGGGACTTGCTATGGGGAGTAAGATATATATTAAAGTATGAGTAAGTATTCTCCTTGGTTTCCTCAACAATTTGACATTGCATTTCAAAGATTCGTGACTTTTCCCAGTGTGCCACCATTTGTTGAGGCCTCAACAAGCCCCAAGTCAACCAACTTGGAGACCCCCTTTAAAAAAACTTAAATCAAGATTTTTCATCTAGGTGTTGCTTCTTTGGATTTCATTCTTTTAAATCTTGATTGATGATCGGGTACTATTGACTAGGATATCATTTATCAGATACACTTGGTTTTCCTACTTTACTGCATAGTCATGAGATCAAATTTTTATTTTCCTCACAATTTATCTTTCTCACATTTATCACATTTCATGCATCTTGGTTTTTTATTTTGGCCTTTTGGATTTAACATGCTCTATCTTGTGTGAGAATGTATGCAACCTTATTTAGGCCTATTGAAGTTATTTTTCATATCTAGTTGACTCAAAATTGCGTTTCATGAAGAATCAACAACTTTGCTAGGTGTTTGGCATTGAATTCTTAGAATTCCATCCAACCACTTTCATAGATTAAAATCTCTCAAATTTTGATGAATCATGGAAACATTAGTTAGCATCTTGGAATCCTATATAATAGACATGTACAGTGAGCAAACATAATACAAATTGGGAAAATAAAACTTTTATAAGGGGCTCAAATTTTCATTAAAAAATTCTTTTGTGCATTTTTTGCTTTCATCCATATATGGCATTTCGACCTATGAAAAGGGATATTTGTAGGTTTTCATGCCTTACAAACTCAATGCAACTTTCAAAATCTAATTATGACACCAACATGTATGAAAATATGTAGATGGACTTTGTTGGCACCCAAGATTTTGAGGAATTTTCACCCACACCCATGAATTTACATTGTGTGAAACAAAGAAGGATCAGTGGTAGTACCAGATAAAGGAATATCACACGTGCCAACCCAATTTTTCACTACACGCAAGGAATCAAGAAGAAGACCACATGTAGATCAAATCTGAGCATATCTTCGAGAAATTTTGTAAATAATTTCTATAGCAACATAGCACCAACTAAAAGAATATTGAACATGCCAACCCAATGTTTCACCGCACACAAGGAATCAAGAATAAGATCGCATGAAGATCAAATCTGAGCATATCTTTGGGAATATTTTGTAAATGATTTCTATAGCAACTTGAATGATCATGGGCAAGGATATGGATGAGTTGGAGAGTTAGTTATGGTTTCCATGCTTTAATAAATATATAGGGAATGCATGGAGACAAAATGTAATGTCCCCTTCCAAGTGACAGGGGTCTTGAGAGACTTAGTAATCTAGTTGTTCCATCTAGACTATAGTCTCAATAAAATAAAGGTGAACTAAGAGCAAAAAAGGAGTCACTAAGGCGTTAAAGTTATATTCAGAATGTTGAAAAGGGAAATAACTTAAAAGAATTAATTCCTTTGATAGCTCTTTGGGATTTTTAAAACAATATCTAACAAAACGTCGCCAAAACAAAGCAATTTTTTCAAAATCTTGATGACTTTAGACCATATTTTGAGGATTTCAAAAGATTTTTTTTTGAAAGGTCCCAAAGTGACTTCGGGGTTTTTCGAAAGAAGAACTTTTAAAGGTCCTAAAGAAACTTTGGGGATTTTTGAGAGAACAACTTTTGAAAGGTCCCAAAGAGATTTTGGGGATTTTTGAAAGAAGAACTTCGAAATGTTCCAAATATGCTTTGGGGATTTTTGAAATATGATTCTTGGAAATCCCCCAAAAATATTTAGGATATTTGAGAAAATAAACATTGAAAGGTCCTAAAATAATTAAGGATTAATTGAAATAAGCCATCGGAAGAGATAAAAAATAATTCTTTCGAGAAAGTCCTAGAAGGTTTTGGGTTTCTTTGAAATATTTTTTTGTAAAGTATCAATAGTATTTAGGAAAAAATGAAAGAAAACCTTCTAAATTCTCCCCATTGAGGAGTCAATAAGGTGATGATATTCTTGACCATTAAGGAAAATCTCAAGAAGATCAAGTGAGACAAAGTATGATAAAAAAGTCCCATTAAAGTAATATATTTCCTATATCCCCTACATTATCAATTGTAAGATCTAAAGAAATATCAAAATGGCATAAATCCTACAACCAAAGGAAATAAATCCATGACAACATTTACAATATACATATAATCAATTAACAAAGAAGTATAAGATCACTTATCATAGTCCATCAACATAAATTAATTGTCCGAAAAAATTGGAGTATTGAATTGGCATCATATAGAGAAGGAAATGGGTTCCCCATCGATCATATGCTCCTCCACAAAAATATCACCAAACTAATCATTAATTGTAAGCTTGGAAAACTCATGATCTTTGTTGTTGTCCTACCTATACATATGTTGAAACCTGATTTCATTGAATTGAGTGGAAATAACCTTTATTTGTTCCAAGAGTGGGCCTAGATCTATATTTTTCAACCTATATGTACCCTTGATCCATTCAATTTCTAACCTTAATCACCAAACACTTGTATTATATCCACATTATTCTAAAATGCCAATCTCACCAAAAGTTTAGAATGCATGTAACTCACCCATTTAAAAAATAAAATAAAAATAAAATAAAATAAAAAACTCTACCTCTCCCCAATCATAGTTTAAAGGAAATACTAACATGAGTGGCCAAGAAACAAAAATACAACAATAGCACTAGGCCCAAGGTTTCCTTGACTAGCGCTATTCAAGAATCTCCTAGGTATAGACTTATCAATTTCGAACAGTCCAATTTGTCTTGGAATTTTTTTCTTATGAGTTTGTTTAATATCACCATAATTGTATTTAATTATATGGAAAATTTTAACAGGAGAAAAGACAAATATTGAAAAAGAACAACATTCTAGTGATCCATATACCCCAAGATATTGTTATGGGTAGGGCTCTATGGTTTGCAACAATAATCCCTTTCATCCATTTTTTAATTTCACTCAACTAAGCTTCTCCCCTCCCAATACCTATCATCTCTACTAAGGGAGAGAACTTATTTCCAAACTTGTTTTGTAAAGAGACAAACCATAAGAATATGCTTGATAATTTATTCAGTTTCTTTGCATAGGATAAAACATTATGGACCTTTATAGGCTCCCTTTTGGATAATATCCTAGGTAACAACTTTATTGACCAAATCCAACCCAAAGAAAATTCTAGATATCAAAGGATCCTTTTTCTTCCAAATTGGTTTCCACCACTAATATTCATCTTGGGGGTTACTTAAAAACATAGCCTTATACCCTATACTTGTAGTATAAACACTAAATGGATGATGATATCAAACCAATTAATACTCATAATAATTAAATCTAATATAATGTATAACCAATTTAATTACCATTAAGTTACACTACTTAACCATCTAATCAACAAGTTCTATATCCCAAGACTTTTTCCATCCTTGGTACCAGAATCCATGTTCCAAAGCTATTCCATTTGCTAGTGTTACTATCCCTTTCTATCCAAGAGACTCAACTAAGTCATATGGAAGTCTTTGTTCATTATTAATCCCTATCCAAGGATCAACACCAATTATAAATTCAAACCATTCCCCACATTCCATGCCAACCAGTTTCCTATGAGGGGAAAGACCAACAACAAAGCCTTCCATATAATGGATGCACCTACAATAGATTTTTCCCTTTGTCTTATCCATTTGTCAAATGAAAGTGGATCTATATACTTAGATATTATCACCTTCTACCAAAATCCAACATGCTTAATAAACCACTAGAGGCTCTTAGTAGCTAATGCTTTCCCAAAGAGATGTATATTCTTAAGTCCCCATCCCCTTAGTGTTTTGTAATTGGAAAGCCTTTTCCATTTGACTAAGGTGATTCTACCATTTTCCTTCTTACCCCTCCATAGAAATTGAAAATGTTTTTTCCTAATCTTTTCAAATATACCAATTGGGATGTATCCCAAGGAATTCCAGTAGACTAGAGTGGCCCAAATAACTAGTACAATTGAAGTTAAATTCCTATTGAACACATACATCTAGTGCACCAACCTATAATTATTTTTTCTATCTTCTATTAGAGCCATATACAATCCCTAAATACATAATAATTTTCCTTTAGAACCAAACCTAGAAGTTCCAGTCCCTTGTTAAAGACTTGGACATGGAATGGAAGAATATGCACTATTTCTCTTTCTTGTCTTTCACTCAACCCATCAAAGGAGATAGAGAATTTTTAATACTAAAATCTATGTTGATTTCCATCCTACATATATTTAAGTCATCCTTTATGTATTCATCTTCCCTTATGGAGACAACACCAAACAACATCATGTAACAGCCCAATTGAATTTATTGATCATAGTTGTTAAGTTAAATTTAATTAATTATTAAATTAAATACAATGAATCTTTTACTATTTTATTTTATTATGGTATGTGGGGGAATTAATGAGTGAATAAGGTTGTTGGGGAATTAATGAGGGGATAAGGCAATTGGGGAATTGAATGAGGGAGAGGGATTTGAGAGAGGGGGATAAGGAAGAAGGGAGAGGACTTGGAAGCGGGCTCTGGTTGTAACATTCCATATATAAAATAGTATGCAAAACATAAATATTTAGATAGAAATGGCAGAGAAATAATGATATAACTAGAACAATACCAAAATAATACCAGAATAACACCATAAAGAGAACTTTGCTTACTGATAGAAATTTTCACTTTCCTCTTCGAGGGGGAAACCTCCAACAGAGCATAGCTCTATTAAAAAAATATCCAAGACAAGATTTATCATACCCTCTACTTATATTTATACTAAATCTATCTATCCAAAAAAACAATATAGAGGAATATCCTTTTAGAAGTGAAATCTTCTATTAGGTCTTCTTACATTTGACTTATTCTTCCTTATTGCTAGGCCTTATTAATATTGGCCTTTATTACATGGAATTATATTATTCTACCTACGTGAGGGTTTAGGGAGGTTAGATCCCTAACATGCCCTCCCCCTTGAAGAAAATCCTTCTCCTCAAGGCTTCAGATGAGGGTATTGTCGTAGAATGGTGGTTGGCTCCAAGGGGGCATATTCTAGAGAGGTATCTTTCCATTGGACTAACAATTCCTGGATGGTGCATTGACGGAGACAGTGCTCTCTCTGGGACAAGACTACTTGTGGATGCAACCATATGGAACCTTCTTCATCCAACTCAAGGAGACTAGTTTGATTTTGGAACTTAGATCCAATCACCTTCTTTAAGCAGGAAACCTGAAAAACAAGATGGAGCTTTGAATGATTGGGTAGAGATAACTGATAGGCCATCGATCCCACACACTTGAGAACTGTATAAGGACCATAAAATTTGGGCGCAAGTTTATGATAGTGTTGAGATTTGAGTGAAGTCTACTTATAAGGTTGTAGTCGAAGAAATATGTGGTCCCCTTCAACAAAATGGCATTTGGGACGACCTTGATCTTCTTGTTGCTTCATGCGATTCTGAGCCATGACCAAATTGGTTTTGAGGGAACGAAGAATAGCCTCGCAAAATGTAATATTTGTGTCAACCTCATGAACCTTCAAGACCCCTGACATATAGGAGAGAACTGATGAAGGATTTTGGCCATAGACTTCTTCAAAAGGATTCATGCGAGTAGTTGTATGGTAAGAGGTGTTGTACCACCATTCAGTTAGGGGTAACCATTGAACCCACCTATTTTTCCGCTCAGAAGCAAAACACCTCAAATATGTTTCCAAAAACTTGTTGACAATTTCAGTCTGGCCATCCGTCTAGGGGTGATAGGCAGTGCTAAGATGCAATTGGGTGCCCTGTAGATTGAACAATTCTTGCCAAAAATTGCTGGTGAAAGTGGGGTCTTTGTCAAAGAAAATAGAATTAGGCATGCCATGAAGCTTGAAGATATTATCCATAAATATTTGAGCCACTGTGGTGGTTGTAAATGGGTGTTGAAGAGCACAAAAATGAGCATATTTGGAGAGACGATCGACGACCACCATGATGACTGACTTATTGCCCGATTTAGGTAAGGCTACAATGAAGTCCATAGAAATATATTGCCAAATAAAAGGGGGAACCGAAAGCGGTTGGAGTGTTCCCGAAGATTTGATAGTTTCTCCCTTGTTGCGTTGACATACCTCACATTTATCCACAAAGGTGCAGACGTCCTGTTTCATACCCTCCCAAAAAAAAGAATGTTTGACCTGTTCATAGGTTTTGGTAAATCCTGAATACCCGACTGTGGGTGAGGTGTGAATTTCAGAAAGCACTATGGATTTAATTTGGGATTGCTTTCATAAACACAAATGGCCTTTGTAGAAAATATCTTCATTATTCCAAGAGTACCTTGGAGAGACTAGAGAATTGTGCTGCAATTGGTGGAGCAGGCTATAAATTTTGGGGTCTTGCAACCATTCCTGACGAACATCTTGGAGTCAATATGGTACAATGAAGGAGAGGGAGAAAAGGGATGCGTCTTCTTCATATTTCCAGGAAAGAGCATCGACCACTACATTTCCATTTCCCTTCTTGTAAATGATCTCATAATAATAGCCAAATAGGTTGGTCACCCATTTTTGTTGTGTTGGGGATGAAATTCGTTGTTCTAGGAAATACTTGAGACTCTGATGATCAGTTTTGATTTGGAATCGTTGACCCAATAAATAAGTACACCAGAGATCCACAACATGCAGAATAACTAACATTTCCTTTTCATAAATGGATTGGGCCAAATGTCACTCTGAAAGTTGTTTGCTAGTGAAGGCCAAGGGTCTTCCATCTTTCATGAGGACGACTCCAATTCCTTTCCCAGAAGCATCAAATTCCAATACGAGTGTATTTGTGAAGTCTGGGAGTGATATGACAGGGGTCGAGCACATAACATATTTTAAGGATTGGAAGGCATGATCCGCAACTGAAGTCCAAATGAAATCATTCTTTTTAAGGAGGGAAGTGAGAGGATCTGCAATATTTCGATAATTTTGTACAAACTTCCTATAATATCTCGTTAAACCCAGAAAACTACGGAAGCTCTTAAGAGTTTTAGGGCGAGGATAATATTGCATAGATTCAATTTTATTAGGATCCACCTAGAAACCATCCTTTCCGACAATATGACCCAGGTATTCCACTTCTGAGGCACCAAAGGAAAATTTAGATTGTTTGAGGAAAAGTTGGTGCTTAGAGAGTAGATGGAGAATTTGATTCACATGAGAGAGATGGGAGGAGCAAGTTTTACTATAGATGAGAATATCATAAAAAAAAACTAAGACAAAATGACGGAGAAAAGGACAGAAGACATGATTCATAAGACTTTGGAAAGTGGAAGGAGCATGTACACAATCCAAAGGGCATTACCAAGAATTAATAATGACCCTCATGAGTGCAAAATGTAGTCTTGGGGATGTATTATTATTTCATACAGATTTGGTGGTATCCAGAACATAGATCCAATTTGGTGAAGTACTAAGCACCACTCAATTCATCCAAGTGGTCATCAATGATAGGAATGGGGAATTTGTCTTTGATTGTGATTTTTTTGAGGGCACGGAAATCAGGCCACATGTGTCAAGTACCTTCTTTCTTGAGTACCATGACTACATGGGAAGAATAAGGGCTAGTACTGGGACGAATAACACCGACTTCTAGTAATTCATGAACATTTTTCTCAATTTCATTCTTTTGGGAAAAGGGATGGCGATAAGGCCGAAATTTGGGGGGAATACTACCCGGGATGAGAGGGATGGAATGATCATGGATGCCATGGGAAGGGGGAAGTTATTTGGGGGTGGTAAAAACAACTTGGTGGCAAGAGAGGATAGATTGGAGGTCGTGATGCACAAAGGGTGTCTCAACAACATGAAAGGAGTGGAGTTGGGATATAATTCCTGAATGACCTTTTTTGAGGAGCTTTTCCATGTGATGGGAACTGATGATCTCAGGGGAGCCTGCGGTGATGCCTTGGAACTTATATTGTTGTCCCTCCTATTGGAATTGCATGGTTAATTCGTTAAAATCCATGATAACATGGCCTAGAGTGTGTAACCATTTGGCACTAAGAATAATGTCACAACACACATGTCTATATCAAACATATGGGATTTCAGGTGATACTGACCAATTTGGAGTCGCAAATTTTCACATCGTCCCCCACATTTCATGGAACCACCATTGGAAATCATGATTTGAAAATTATTGACGGCATAGATGTAACAATTGAGTTCTTGGGAAATGCGGCGATTAATAAAGTTATGGGTGCTACCACTATCCACAAGGATGATGAATTTCCTATTTTTGATGTAACCAATTAATTTGAGATTTTGGGGAGCAAATAAGCCAATGAGGGAATTGAGTGAAATCACCGGGTCAACTTCAGGTGGGTCAGAGGGTGGGGTGAGGTCAGATGGTAGGGGTAGTTCCTCCATAGGAGGAAAAACTACATCTTCTTCAGAAATATCCTCAGTCATAGCCATACAAATATTTTTTTCCTTAGACTTGTGCCCAGGAAAATATTTTTTGTCACAATTATAACAAAGACCCTTGAGTTGACGTTCAACTATTTCAACCCTGGTTAATTTCTGGATCTTGAGGGGAGTTGCAGGAGGAGAAAAATTGGTGGGTTTAGGGAGAGGAGGAAAGGAGGTTTTCGGGTTTGAGAGGAGACAAACTGTTGGGATTCCTTGGCTCATTGAGTAGCTTCTAACTAATTCTGGGGGCGTGCCTTTAGAACATGGGCACAAATTTCATCTTTGAGGCCACTGATAAATCATTCCCTAAAGAAAGCATCTAACATGCCCTCCGTTATGAAATACAAGTACTCAAATGAGGCGATAAAGTCTTACACTATCCCAGACTGCTTTAACTTGGTCAATCAGCCTAAATGGTGGGTGTCAGAGTCAAAGAGGTCATAAAGTTCGACCACAAACTGTGTCCAAGAAACATACCCTTGGCATGCCTTTTTTTCTCCATTTCCACCATTTCCATCGTTCCGGATCCAGATATAGGAAACCATAACGAAGCTTGGCTAAATCATTAGTAATTTCATGCAAAGAGAAATAATGTTCCATTTGGGTGACCCGTCCTATAGGATCTAAGCCATCAAATTTGTTCACCTCAATTCTAACAGGGCAGAGGTCTCAGGAAAAGTGGGTAGTATGAGGAACTTGGTAATGGGAAGAGTCATGGTCATCCTGATAAGATGGTTGTTTAGAAGAGGAAGGGTTCTGGGAATGACCCAAGAAGTGTTCTTTAAAGTCTTTGATGTAGGAACAAGTTTCCCGGAGGTCTTTGATGTGGAAACATTGGTCCTTGAGGATCTCAATAGTTGAATTGATGGTGCTAATGTTGGCACCGAGATGATTGATGGCATGCTTGTGTTGATGGTTGTCAGCAATCAAGGAATTGAGTTCTTAGTCTTGTTTGGTAGTCATTTGGACAAAGGAGCAAGCAAATGGTATGGGGGGAACAAAAGGGGTCTGGAGGGGTGGGTGGGACCACAGAGAAAAAAGGGTGTCAAATTATAGGTATCACTATGATTAGGGCGAAAATGGGGATCCAAAGGGATAGGATCCAAATAAGGGTGTTAGAGATGGGTCAGGTCTGTAACACCATGTTTTCCCCAGCTTGTAAATATAACTGGACTGGCCAAGAACTATGGCGAACTCATAAATGTGAATATGTGATGTAAATGGACCTTGAGGAAAAGGTCAATAAATGTGAATAACATTTTGAATTTATTGCAGGACTGTTGAGAGGGGATGTGCAGAAAAGAGACCACGATGGCGGTGGAAGGCACCTGAAAAGGTAGCATTAACTTCCACCGAGAATTAATACCGTATTTGGACTCCACTGGCCCGAAGAACCAAAAGCGGCTCGCTGGCCCTTAATTAAATGCCTCGCAGGCTGGTAGGTAGATGGTTTAATGAGGGATGGGAGGTGAACCTCCCATCAGTAGAGCTATCAGGCCTGATCAACGCGAGGGTAATTGCTCCACACGCAACCTCGCAAGAGGGTAAGGCGTGGGGTAGAAGTGATTGCAGGGGAAGACACGAGGGGGAACTCTGGAATTATGCATAGTGAGTGATAGAAGAGAGGAAGGATTGCAACCTTCACTCCTGGTCACTGGCAAACAAAGACACAGTCTCACATCATCGTGGTCTCAGCTCGGGGGTGGCTAGTGGTAAATCCGCAGGGAGTTGCTAAGCCTACGGTTGGGTGGAAACGAGCACCCCTCTCAGCAGTTGCTTGACCCTGGTGTTATCTCTGATAAGTGTTTTGCCTCTGGCATCTTGATATATATATATATATATATATGTGTGTGTGCGATTATTCTGATAATTATGCTCATAAGTTGTGAAACTGTGAATGATTTCATTATAAGAATGATTGTATGGTGTTTTGATCAGTACTAGTAGTTGTATATTTATATGGAAAGACTACGTATGATTTATGTCTTCATGAATTCGTTATTTGGGTGCGTACTGATCAAATTTAGACTTCACATCTGGTTCTCGGGAGGACAACATCCTTACATACCTCAGGTAGTACCATGAGTAAATCTCCCCATAGAAATACCTTCCTTGAAAATCCCATCAAGAACCGGGAAGGCGGTTGTGAAGGCGTAAGGCCTTAGTAACCCTGCATAAGGAGGAAGGATCCTCTTGGAAACCGAGATGACAGCTTAAGGATGAAGTAACCAATCGACGGATGAGATCCCGTCGGGAAATCTGTGGTCACTCGTGACCGTTAGATTGGTAGGAGAAAGTAGGGCATTAAATGCCTTACTACTTTACTTTCCTGTGTCTTCGTGGGTAGTGAAGAGTTTAGGACCGTTGATCCCCAAGGTTCATGAGAGTATCTAGACCGTGGATATTTTCCACACCCAGGGAATCGTGGAAGAAGGCATGGGTAAGAACCATTATGAGCCGTCAGATCTCGGTTGGAAATATCCGACAGCCATTGGATCTGTCAGGAGTTACCCGAGGGTCAAGACTCCAGTGTATAAGGGCGAAAAACCCCAGAATAGATCTAAGTTGTCCGATTGATGGAGGACACGTGTCGTAAGATCTCCCATTATGGGAAATCGGGGATCGCTAAATCGGGATTCCTGTTGACAAGAGATCGGGACTTTCCATTGTGGAAACCCCAGAATAGATCTAAGTCGTCTGATTGATGGAGGCAACGTGTCGTAAGATCTCCCATTACAGAAATCGGGCATCACGAAATCGAGATTCATGTTGACAAGAGATTGGGACTTTCCAAGGTGGAAACCCCGGAGCAGTTGTGGGCCATTTGATTTAAGGAGGTGACGTGTCGAGAGATTACCCATTTCGGGAAATCAAGAATCGGGGATTCGAGAGTCCTGTTGACAATAGGTCGGGCTCTTGCCTTGATAAATCCCGATGGAAGAGAGGTTGTGGTCACATGGGAAGAGGTCATATCGACCAATGCTTAACCCAAGGGGCCAATCTCCGATTGGGGTTCGTTCAACACTTCAACGTTTCAGCATTCAGAATACCGAAGGGACATGTTACCCCGTGCTCTCAAACCCCGAAGTCCAGACTTATAAACCTTGAGATGTTAGCATGTGTTCAGGCTCTGACGAACGTTCAGAATCCTCTCGGAGGATCCTGGGTCTGGGATTACCATCCGATGTGAGGTAGAGATGTCATCCTTACGTTGGGGCGTGAATGCGCATAAAGGTAAGTAGCAAGCAGGTCCATATGTCCAGAGTCTACCTGCTCAGATATATGGCTGAGGATTCATTCCGAAGCCCCCTTGCCATTTTGCCTTTAAGGTGGGGGGGGCAGAATTGGACACGCAACTCTTGAACGAATGAGATTAATTCATCATGATCAATGACTCTCAGGTGGATTTCGGACCCCCCTTTCCATTCTGCCTTTAATGGGGGGGGTCCGGAATAGTGTGGCGTGTGAAGTGGGGCCCCTCCTGTCATGTCGACTACTGTGTCACGTTTCCCTCCCTGCCACCTGTATTCCACTCAACCGCGCAACGGGGCCATTCCTCCTTGGTTGTTCTATGACCCTGTTGAGATTTGTTCCTATTGGCTATTTGCTAACCCTATAGGGATTCGTCCCCATTGGCCGATCGCTAGCCCTGTCGGGGTTCGACGGTTGTAGAGTTGAACGTTTAGACATTACTGTAGCGCCGAGGCGCGAAATACAAATAGGCACTGCATTCAAATTGAACCATGAACATGACCCACGATCACATGGGAACAAAGAAGGAGGGAGAAAGAGTCGGCTTATGTTGGGCCTCCATGGATAATTAGGGGTTCTGGTCCAACAGAAGACCAGAAAAATCCGATTCAGGTAGTGGGTATGTGACAAAGTGGTATCAGAGCATGGTTACAACACTCGGCCTGATTGGGCTCATGAATGAGTTGCGCATAAGCTTCGTTCGAAGTACTCCTATGAAGAGAAACTCCTAACGTAACTCTCTTGTCTAGGATTGAAAACTTGGAAATGAGAACCCGACTGTGTATGCATGTGAAAGAATTATAAATTATGCGCAGATTATAAAAATATATCTAACTCTTGACTAACAATCAGCGTTTGTCTTTTCACCTAAGTGGATGATCAGCCGCAGGAATTTATAGACATAGAGAATGGTGACTCACCAAGAGATGGGAGAAGGCTCCCACAATAGAGACAAAGAGTCTGACAAAAGGAGAGCAATAGGAACCCCTCCAGATCTAGCCGAGACTGTGAGGAGTCTCATGGTTGAATTGCAAAGATGCAAGGTTGACAATGAAAGGATGATGAAAGAGCAAGAAAAGAAAACTGAAATTAATGCAGTATTACTGCAGAGATTATCCGACCTACAACGACAAATGCAGCATGAACCCAAAGTGCAGAAACATGGTCGTGTCAGTGGCCATAATGAGAGGAGCACCTCAAGAAAGATCCACCCCAGAGGTAAAGGACCCATTCCAGACGATTCCACTGAGAATGAAGCTAGCGATTTAGAAGGCTCTTCTAGTAGTAGGACCAATTCCTATTCTCAAAGAAAACAAAAGAAGCAAAAGACTTCCAAGGGTCATAAATTTGAGGAATTCA